>QANY01008681.1:93939-135509 GCA_003255025.1 Datisca glomerata
TATATATATATATATATATATATACAAAATTATATTTAACTATATAAATAATTAATTAGTTAATTATTAATTACACATAATTATCTCATAATTATATAGTTGCCTTAGAATAAAATTTCTTTTTGCAAGTCAGCCATTTTCTCATGTTCTAGACAACGTAGTATAGAGGTGACTTAGAGACCATTGAACTATAATTCTAAGCACTAATAAACTAGATTCATAATTAAATTATTTAGTTAAATAATCTTATTTATTAATTCTATTATTACTCCACTATAAATATGAAATTGCACACTTAGAGATTATAGAATGTATTTACAGAGTATTCTCATGTTGTCCACTAACATAATCATTTCATGCAGTTTTGTCCTCCAATAATTAGTTCGTAAATTAAAACTGATCAAAATTACCATTTTACCCTTCTAGTTACCTCTTAATCCTTAAGTACCATTAATCCATTAATGAATGTCTAGTTTATAATCTTATTATAAATTTGAGCTCAATAACCATTATGGTCCAGAACTAACACTTAAGGGAACCAATATTCGATCTGTTAGAAAAGCTTAGATTTCAAATCTTATAAGATCATGTCCCCAGCCATCCGCATCACTGAATCTCCAAAATAAAAGTCACTAGCTTGATTAATAAACAGACCTTAACAAGTGAATAAAAAGATCTAGTAGACATGTATATGAGTTCATGACTACTCAAGATTCAGATCTACATATGATCATCGAAATAATGTGTATTAAATCTTTATGATAAACGACACGTTAATAAAGATATTAATTCACATCGGTCCTGTCATATATAATCTTATTATATAAAAGAACATTCACTAAGATATCTATCTACATCAATGATCCGTCTCATTTATCGATAATTATATATATATATATATATATATACAAAATTATATTTAACTATATAAATAATCAATTAGTTAATTATTAATTACACATAATTATCTCATAATTATATAGTTGCCCTAGAATAAAAATTATTTTTGCATGTCAGCCATTCTCTCATGTTCTAGACAGCGTAGTATAGAGGTGACTTAGAGACCATGGAGCTATAATTCTAAGCCCTAATAAACTAGATTAATAATTAAACTATTTAATTAAATAATCTTATTTGTTAATTCTATTATTACTCCACTATAAATATGAAATTGCACACTTAGAGATTATAGAATGTATTTACAGAGTATTCTCATGTTGTCCACTAACATAATCATTTCATGCAGTTTTGTCCTCCAATAATTGGTTCGTAAATTAAAACTGGTCAAAATTACCATTTTACCCTTCTAGTTACTTCTTAATCCTTAAGTACCATTAATCCATTACTGAATGTCGAGTTTATAATCTTATTATAAATTCGAGCTCAATAACCATTATGATCCAGAACTAACACTTAAGGGAACCAATATTCGATCTGTTAGGAAAGCTTAGATTTCAAATCTTGTAAGATCATGTCCCCAGCCATCTGCATCACTGAATCTCCAAAATAAAAGTCACTAGCTTGATTAATAAACAGACCTTAACAAGTGAATAAAAAGATCTAGTAGACATGTATATGAGTTCATGACTACTCAAGATTCAGATCTACATATGATCATCGAAATGATGTGTATTAAATCTTTATGATAAACGACACGTTAATAAAGATATTAATTCACATCGGTCCTGTCATATATAATCTTATTATATAAAAGAACATTCACTAAGATATCTATCTACATCACTGATCCGGATCTAGATCACACGCATTCATAATGTTTAGTGAATCGTACTAGCAGCCATTCATTAAAGATTCCATACTTTAATATGTTGCTGAAATTTTTATTCGTTATCTATGATCTTAATATTCTCTACTAATACAAGATCAAAGTCTCATTAATGAATATAGAATTTTTAGATGTTTATATAAATTATTTAACAATAATTTAAGAGAACAAATATAAGAAAAGTGTAATCCTCTTTAAATTTCATATTAAAATATCAATACACATGGTTTGAGGGCCTAACCTCCAACAGCATGTACATCCATCATTGTAGATTAATTGATAATGATTACTATTTAATTACATTGTGAAATTTATACTTTTTATGATTTTAAATTGGGATTTAAAGTTAATAAAGGATTTATAAATTTCATAATGTTTTTCAAATTAATAAAAGTTGCGTTTTTTGAAAAGCAACAAAAAATCCAACTTTTTTTCAAAAACTAAGTGGGATGGTCGTTTACATTAAAACGTTCTCAAAGTCTCCAACGTAAACTTTATTATGCCACGAGGAAAGGTTAGAACCACACATTGCGGTCCTCACTTGAATGTGAGAAACTTTGAAATCGTGTCACTTTTAGTCATCGAGTTACTTCAGAAGCTAAGACTTCTAAAGGGAATGGTGGGGCAGGGCCGTCCCATAGATGGACTATTAGTCCTCGGTAACCTTTAAGAATCGATGCGTTGGTTAAACACTTAGACTGAAACACATTTGAATCCTCCCATAGGGGCTAGTCAATGGGGCCAAGGCGACCAAAATCATTAGTGATTGGTTAAGCTAGATGTGGATACATTTAAGCGTTAACAAATGAGATGAGTCTCGATACGATAGGAGATAAGTTGGACTTCATCCCTCGATTAGACAAGCTATCATTTTTTATCGTAACATCAAGGAGGAAGTATATTTTTAATGGATTTTAAAATACTTAGTAGTTGCATCATGCTTCATACTTTTCTAAATAATTGAGCATTTATTTACATTGCTTTATTTATTCTTTTCAGTAATCATGTCGATATCCCCTCTCTCGACTATTCTTAATGCAAACAAATTCAACAGTGAAAATTATATGGATTGGAAAGGAAATCTTGTTCTCGTGCTGACGTTAGAAAAGTACAAGTTCGTGCTCACTACCCATTGTCGTCTTGAGCCTATTGTTGAATCAACTCAAGAGGAAAATGATGCTTATACTTCTTGGCTGCATTTTGATGAGATCGCCAGATGTTACATCTTGGCATCTTTGAGCAATGTGTTGCAATAAGAGCATAATAACTTTAAGACCACCGCTGATATGATATTAAACATCATCGAAAATTTTGGGGATCAGGGTCGTCAAGCCAGCCAGACAGTTGTGCGTAACTTCATGAACTGCAGGATGGAACCTGGAACTCCTGTCAGAGAACATATGATGTTGATCATAAGTTATCTAAATGAGATGAAGATCATGGGTGCTCAGGTTGATGGCGAGACTCAAATGGATAATCCTAGAGACTTTGTCTAGTACTTTTGAGAACTTCAAGCTTAATTATTCAATGAATAAGCTAAACTTCTCACTTCTTGAGCTCATGAAGGAGATGCAAGCTGCTGAGACTCTATTTCTGAAAGGCAAGAAAAACTTTAGAGAGGATAACTTTACTAAAAGTAGGCTTTCCACCTCTAGCTCTAAGAAAAAACAGCGAAGGGGTCCAAGGAAAGAGAAGAGGCAGAAGCCGAGAGCTGCTAAAGGCAAGAGCATTGTGAGAGTAGACAAGTTGAAATACAAGTGACATCACTGTGGAGCTGCTAGTCATTAGAAGTGGAACTTCCCAGAGTATCTCAAACGGTTGAGATTTAAAGGTATACTAATGGTTATTGAGGCCTGTTATGTAGCTGACTCTACTTTTTCTTGTATTGTAGACTCTACATCTATTAACCACATATGTTGCTCCATGCAGAGGTTTAGGAAAATCAGAAGGCTTGACGAGTGCGAGTTCAGCTTCCGTTGGGGGAATGAAACACTAGTATCGGCCACATCAGTGGGAATTTTAAATTATGTTTTGAGAACATTTTATTATTTTACGTGATGTTTATGTCCTAAGTTTTGGGAAGAATTTGATTTATATTGGTGCATTAATTAAGCAAGGATTTGATTTAAAATTCATTGATAAAGATATTGGTATTTTTAGAAATGAAAGTTTAATTACTATTGCATGAATGATTAATAAATTGTATCATGTAAAACATGTAATACATATGATTTGTGACACTGAACTGAATATTGATTCATATAGGGATAGTAAAAGGTTTAACTATGACAACCTAGACAGGACTACAAGAATTGTGAAGGATGGTCCTTTGAAGTCTTTAAGTGGGGGTTCACTACCCACATGTGAATCCTTTATAGAAGGCAAAATGAGCAAGAGACCTTTTTCATCAAAAGTTGAAAGAGACACTCAATGCCTTGAATTCGTATATAGTGATATATGTGGGCCATTGAATATCCAAGCAAAAGGAGGTTATGAATACTTTGTAACCTTCACTCACGACTACTCACGTTTTGGTCATGTTTATCTAATGCATCAAAAGTCTGAAACCTTTGAAAAGTTCAAAGAATATAAGGCCTTGCTTGAAAAGAAATTAGAAAAACAAATCAAAACACTACATTCTAATCATGGTGGAGAGTACTTGCTAGGAGAGTTCGAGGAATTTCCTAAGGAAGAATTTATTCTTTCTCAGCTTACAGCACCTGGTACGTCACAGTAAAATGGTGTGTTAGAGAGAAGGAATCGAGCTCTGATAGATTTGTTTAGATCCATGATGAGTTACTCATCCCTCCTAGATTCATTTTGAGGATATGCCTTACTAACAGTGGCATATATTCTGAACCAAGTTCCGTCAAAGACAGTGCCTAGTACACCTTATGAAAGATGGTATGGGCGAAAGTCGTATGTTCACCATTTTAGAATATGTGGCTTCCCAGTACATGTTCTAAGACTGAAGACAGGTAAGCTCGCCAGTCGTTTAGAATTGTGCATGTTTGTAGGATATCATATAGCTATGAATGGGTATATCTTCTACAGTAAGATTGACAATAAAACAATCGATAGCACGAATGCTCAATTTCTTGAAGAAGATTATATTAAAAGTCTATAGTCGAGAAGCACAATTATGTTGGAGGAATTATCGAGTGGGAGAACACTGACTTTCCATTCATAAATTATTTCTGATTTAATAATGAAAGAACCACGACAGGAGCCAGAGACTATGGAGCCTCGATGTAATGGGAGAGTTGTGAGACAACCTAGAAGGTGCATGTTCTATGGAGAAGCTTTGACAGTTGTCTCAAAAAAGGACCTAGATGAACCAATCTCTTACTTGGAGGCCATGACTGGTCTTGAAGTAAACTTATGGCATGAAGCCATGAACGTTGATATACATTCGATGTACTCGAATGGAGTCTGGAAACTTGTAGATCCTCATGAAGGGATAAACCCGTAGGATGCAAATGGATCTATAAGAGAAAAAGAGGTCCGGATGGGAACGTAGAGACATTCAAAGCTAGGCTACTAGTCAAGGGCTACACCCAGACTACGAGGATATCTTCTCACCGGTAGCCATGCTTAAATCCATCAGAATCTTTTTGTCCATTGCTGATGCACTTGATTATGAAATCTGACAAATGGACGTCAAGACTGCCTTTCTAAATGGAAATCTTGAAGAGCGCATTTATATGGCTCAACCAGACGGTTTCATGGAGAAAAGCCAAGAGGACAATGTTTACGAACTACAAAAGTCCATCTATGGACTTAAGCTAGCGTCACCGTCGTGGAATATTAAATTCGATGAAACTGTTAAGAACTATGGTTTTGAGTAGTTGTGGATGAATCCTGTGTGTATAAGTTGATACACAAATGGGAGGTGATTTTTCTAGTCTTGTACGTAGATGATATTCTACTAATTGAGAATGATGTAGGAGAATTATTTGATGTCAAGTTTTGGCTTGCAAAGCAAATTGACATGAAGGATTTTGGAGAAGCTGCATTTGTCTTAGGTATTCAGATCTTTCAAGATCGAAAGAATAGACAATTGGAACTTTCTCAATCATCTTATATTGATAAGGTGTTGAATCGCTTCAGTATGTAAAACTCCAAGAAGGGATTTTCAAGCTGATAAGGACTTCAGGAGGTCCACTTCAGGATCAATGTTCATCCTAAATGGTCGAGTAGTTGTATAGAAAAGAATGAGGCAATTTTGCATTGTTGATTCTACCATGAAAGCTGAATATGTGACTGCTTATGAAGCTGTAAAGGAGGCTGTATGACTTAGGAAGTTCTTAAAGACTCTGAAAGTTGTTCCAGTCGCTGACAAGCCCATGATACTTTATTGTGATAACAATGGAGCTGTTGCAAATTCAAAGGAACCTAGAAGCCATAAGAGATCCAAACATATAGAACGTAAGTATCACCTGACTAGAGAGATTATTCAGCGTGGAGACGTTATGGTTACATATATTTTGACAGTTAACAACCTGGCAGATCCATTCACGAAGACTTTAAGCAGTAAAGTTTTTTATGGTCATCTGGAGGGCTTGGGGATAAGAGATTGTACAGGCCTACTTTAGTCCAAGTGAGAGATTGTTGGAATATGTCCATAAAGTGGCGAGTAATTACTATTTATTTATATTTAGTTATTTCTCAGACATTTGTATTACTGAATTTTTTATAAATAAATTGAAAGTTTTATTTTAAACTAAAGTATATTTATAAATTACTCAAATCCTGAAACTATTGTCATCAAAAGAAGAGTGAAAACAGAAAGGTCTCCAGATGAACTCTTCTGAAATAGTTCAGAATGAGTTCACAGTTTTAGGATCGACTAGGCCATGAAATCTGATTACTACTGTTAGGTTGAAACATTGGATGTCAATCTTCGGGCATAAGAGTGGAGACTCAAATGGTTAACCTAGACATGTTATGAACATGTCGAATAGACCCGTAACAAATTAGTTTAGACCCCAAAACTATTTACTTAAATCTAAATCTAATTGTTACACTTTAAGGATATTTTCATAATTACCTTAATCCTGAGGTAAATACGTAACTTGACTTGGTTAGTTACAATCTTTGATATGTCAAATGAGTGAGTTCGAATTGGCGGGCAATACCTTGATTCTTTGTAATTTAATTAAGTTAGAGTTGCGTGATTCACAGATATGAAAATTCATGGTTCGATTGCGAATGAAACAATATCACCTTATGTTTTATTGATGGGTGTGTGAATAAATTAACTTGCCCAAGTATTCGATGAAATGAGACATTGAATAAGACTTGTGAATTGTACGAGACAATTCACTATAATGTCTTTCTTATTCATAGTCAATAAAGGAGTTAAGGAAATAATAATAAGAGGGGTAAAATGGTAATTTTATATTTCACTATTGTTACTGATATTCACGATGGGTATTATGTTAAAAGATTATGTGGACCATGAAAATAAATAGAGTTTATTTACACCAACAGAAAATGTAGCGCGCATGGATCTAGAGTTGATTCAGCATCGAACCTATAATGGAGTCGTACGATGTCAGGATTAAATAGGTCAGGAATTTATAAAGATAAATTCGTTGGGTATTTGAATCCTAAGCTTTGTTCATGTGGGTTCATTCGATCTCAGAAATAGCTCAGAGAACAAGAATAGAAAAACGAACTAAGTTGGACCAAAATGTGTTTTGGTGCCAAGGCATATTCCCTATAGCTATATGTGATAGGTGATGTCACTTAAGTTAGTTAAGTGTAACTGTTCTATTGAATTAATTAATTATCATTTTCTAATTATTAGATAATTAGTTAAATGAAATAAATTAATTTTAATTTATAATGATCAATTATATTTATCAATTGGATTGATAAAGTTTGATACAACTAAAACTCTAGGAGATCATGTAATTTTCGACAATAATAGATAATTAGGAGAATTTTCATAAATTTTAAAATATATGAGTATATTTGTAAAAGTAATTTGATAAATATCTAAAAGTAATTTGATTACAAAGAGTAAATGACTATTAGATACAATTGATGTTATCAACATACAAAAAGAGAGAAAAATATTTTCTCCTCTAACTATTGTTGCCGCCAAAATTAATCTGAAGAAGGGAAGATTTGATTTTTCTTTTGCAATTGTTTTGAGAGCCCACACAAAAATTCCTATGTAAAATCTTCTTAGACATATTTCTGAAATTAACAGGTGGTTGTTGGTGGACTAATTCAAAAATCGTTCCTGGAAGATCAAGGTCGTGATTTTGATCTTAAAGCTTGAAAAACAAGAAAAACGCTCGAGAGAGTTTTACCAGTTTAGAAATTTTCCGTTACAGAGTCAAAGTGAAAATTGTTTTCCCTTAATCTATTCGTTTTAATATCGTATATGCATGATCAAAATTAAATTGGTTTTAAATTGTTTAATATGATTAAATAAGTTAAATAAAAAAATTATATTTCACCCATGAACCGTTCGTAATTCAAATCTTCATTTTTTAAATCAATGGATCCTAGTAATTAAACCATTTCTTTAAAAAAGATACACTGTCCTACAAATTTTCCCTCTTCTCTTTTTTTTACGTTGATTTATCACTTCACCCTTGATTAATATGCAAATTCATCTGACAAATTGAATGCTTTTCTCAATCACATTCCATCTTTAGGCGAGCTATCCTACAACTAGCTTCTTCTATTGTAGATTAGGCTTTTTTGGACTTAAAAGAACAAAAAACCTTGATTTATATATGAAAAAAATCTACATTCTTCTATTGTAAATTAGTCTTTTTTGATATAAACATTAAAAAACGTAACCATTTAAAAGAGAAAGAAAATATAAATTATGACATATTCAAAAGTCAGTTAGTGGCTCCAAGAGTTTTTCTCTCAGGAATATAATGCATCATACATCAGTGACAAAAATAGGAAATTTCATTAAAAACTAGAATACAAAAGAGTTTTTTAAAAGCTGAAGCTGAAACTTTTGAATTTGAGGTTGATTATTGAGACTAGATGACTGACATTCATCTTGACATAATGATTACGATGGTGATTGATGAATTTCCTAAATAATGACCTTTTTTTAAATTTAAAAACCAAATGAAAAATTTTCACGAGCTATGAATCAATTGATGTACAAAAAATAAATAAATAACCTGCATAAATAAATAACGAAGAATATGAATATATGTAAATTTACAATGACTAGTTCAATCATCCCATTAAAAAGATAAAAATAATGAACTTCCTATTGGATAAATGATGGAAGCAGAACATTTGATTCCTTGGAATGAGAAAACTCATCTGAATTTTGAGAAGTCATTTTCTCATCCAGTTTTTCTCTTTTTAAGAGCTCTTTTTAGTCATTTGGATCTTCCATGCACAACTTGTTTGCTTTTAATCCCTCTAAGTTTGTTGAAATCTTCATTTAGACATTTTCTTTGACCATCGTTGGATGTGACATCAAAGTATGAGTTATTGGTATTAGATCTTTCAATCACCTTCCCTCTCAAGCACACTTCTACATCTCCTAAAATCTTATTGTGAGTAGCCATCACAATCCCATATGATTCATCTAATTCTAAAGCTTTTGTCACTACTCGAGTTTGTAATCTGCAAATATTTCTATAATGGCTTGTGAATTTTGCTTTCGGGTCATTGGAGACATTATTTACTGTGGTCACGCCTATGTTTCCTAATTTTGTAGTTTATGTCCATCTTTTCAAATTATATTGGTTAGGAATCTTCACTGTACCTCTTGAAGAAAGAACTTTAAGTGCATGAGAGCATAAAATTCCGGCAAACTCAAATTGCTTACAGCTATAATCAATTGCACCACTCGATGAGTCATATCTAACAGTATGATTAAAATGTTTTGTATATGAAACAAGATTGTATACAATAATTGATGTGTTGGCATGCTTAATGTGCATAATACAATCATAGGCAATGCACAGCTCATTCTGAAACTTTTTTAGCATGGCAAGAGTGTATATACTTGCTATATGCTTTAAGATTTCAATTGAAAAATATAGTACTAGAGTATGTTGAGTTGCGTTAAAATCAGCTTTTAATTCTTTATAATGGCAATCTTCAAACAACCTTTGAAAATGATGAAAGAATCGTAATAAATCATGCTTATAACTAACATAATTTTTAATCATGTTGTTCAAGGTTTCACTGCATTGTATGGTAATCATATATGCACAAAACGATTCCCTTCCATATGCCAATGCTCATTTCTCCTTTATTTTGAACATTCAATGAAACCAATCATTATGCTCAAGACCATACTTTTCAAGCATACCATTCCAAGCTATCATGAATGCATTTTCTTCCTCATAGTCATATTTGCAACTACTGAAGTCTTTTAAAAATTCCCTAAACTGCTAAAAAACATGATCAAGTTTTTTGCTGCATTTTGTTACAGATGCCAAAAGCATAGACGATGAGTTATTCCTGACCATGTATAGGCCAATGCTTTGGCCATTGCTAGATCCTAATAAGTTAAAATGGTGATTGGCTTTTTCCCCGACATAGCTCGAACAAAAGTATCAAAGAGCCAAAAAAAGTTTCAGTGGTTTCATCATACAATAACGCAGCTCTATAAATAATAGTTTGCTTATGGTGATTGAACCCAAGAAACATTGTAAGAAATGACATTCCTAATTTTTCTTGTATGTCGTATCAAAACAAACCACATGACCAAAGTAAGTATAATCAGTCATCATCTTTGCATCTTCCCAATGAGTATTGGTTATGAGATCATCTTCATTAACTTGAATAACATAGAAAAAAATTTGGATCTTCTGGTTGCATTCTTTACAAATACTCAATAAGGCCATTTATGTAAATGACTTTTGCTGGGACTTGACGTCGTATGTGCATGCTTAGCAACAAATTTGATAACACGATACTTACCAGTTTGTCAACAATTCACTTTCATCTTAGTAAGACAACCAAAACCAACCTCGCTTATTATTTTTTGCTTATGATGATTGACCCCAAGAAACATTGTAAGAAATGACATTCCTGATTTTTCTTGTATGTCGTATCGAAACAAACCACATCACCGAAGTAAGTATAATCAGTCATCATCTTCCATCTTCCTAAAGAGTATTGGTTATGAGATCATCTTCATCAACTTGAATAACATAAAAAAAAATTTGGATCTTCTGGTTGCATTCTTTACAAATACTAAAGAAGGCCACTTATGTAAATGAGTTTTGCTGGGACTTGACGTTGTAAGTGCATACTTAGCAACAAATTTGATAACACGATACTTACCGTTTTGTCAACAATTCACTTTCATCTTAGCAAGACAACCAAAACCAACCTCGCTTATTATTTTTGCTTATGGTGTTGACCCCAAGAAACATTGTAAAAAATGACATTCCTGATTTTTCTTGTATGTCGTATCAAAACAAACCACATCACCGAAGTAAGTATAATCAGTCATCATCTTTGCATCTGCCTAAAGAATATTGGTTATGAGATCATCTTCATCAACTTGAATGACATAGAAAAAAATTTGGATCTTCTGGTTGCGTTCTTTACAAATATTGAAGAAGGCCACCTATGTAAATGACTTTTGCTAGGACTTGACGACATTTGTGCATGCTTAGCGACAAATTTGATAACCTAAATGAAAGTGGTGCATGATTTCACAAAAATGTTCAGGTAAATAACCAAATAAGAACTACTAACTTGCTTCAGGTTCCTATTTCTCAAAGAGGTGAAAAATATTTAGGCTTACCCACTGATTGGGAGCCTCTAAAGCTGTTATGTACTCTTTGTTAGTGGAAAGAATGGAAAACAAGATATCCACTTTGGAAGTCAAACCTTGTCTCTCTAGGAGGGAAGGAAATTCATCTAAAATCTATTGCTTGGCTTTACCTAATTATGTTATGATCAGTAATTTTAAATTACCTAAGAATGTTTATGGTCTAAATTACAATCTATTATTACTAAATACTGGTGGGATAATGGTGATGTTGAAGGTAGGAGAAGGTGTTTCATGGCAAGGTTAAACAATAATAAATTTGTAGGAGGCCTTGGTTTTAAGGATTTGAAATTGTTTAACATAGTATCATTAGCTAGGCAAGCTTGGAACATTCATAACAATCCTAATAATTTATGTGCAAAGATCCAAATTCTGATTTCATTAACGCAAATCTTAGGAAAAATAGTTCCTGCATCTGGTCAAGTCTTTGGCAAGGCAAGGAGATTATTAGGAAAAGAGCTATCTGGTGCATACAGAATGGTAGGGCTGTGAACATTTGGAATGATAGGTGGCTAGGTGATAATTTAAATTAGAGTAGTTAGAACACCTTACTTAACTCTTGTTTCTGATTTAATGAATGATATTGGCTTGGGTTGGAATTGTAGTAAAATATATCAGGTTTTCTCTAGTTGGATTGCCAGAAAAAATCTGTCTATTCAATCAACTAGGATTAATAAAACTGATAGTCTGGTTTGGCCTATGTGTAGAAATGGAGAATTTAGTGTTAAAATATGTTATTATACTTTACATGAGGAGAAACAGAATAGTGGCCCTTCCTCTCCCTCTACTTTTGCAATTCTATATCTCATTTTGGGGAAAAAAATGAAAAATAAAGGTGCCTGGCAGAGTAAAGTTGGTTCTGTGGAAAACATTACCGAATTTTCTTCAATCTAAACAGAATCTTACGTATAGATATATTATACCGGATCCTTTATGTCCAATATATGAATCCGATGTTGAATAAGTTAGGATTGTACCTTACAAACAATGAAATTCTATTATATTTATTAAAATATTTAATTTTGATTAATAATAAATATTTATTCAGCATAACAGTACTTGATTTATGGGTCCTATGAAGTTTAGCTCATAAAAAAGTATTTAACCAAGAGTTCATTATAACTTGTAAATACTTAATTTCACAGTCTAGTGAAGATGAGCGTTTTGCTAAGAAAAATTGTAGTAGATTAACTCTATTACGTAGAGTGACTTACCTTGATCACTGGATAGAGTACCTAGTTAATGTATTAGTGCATTTGTAATGCATTGAAAGGACTAGTGAGTCTGATTTTTAATAAATTACTATCAAATGAAAATCTTGATTTGTTGCTACTATTTTATAAGTGCTCTCAATATTGAGAGAGTTATGAGCTCATATTTAATAATTAGTTGTCTTGATATATTAAGAATGAAACTCTATGAGTCAACATATTCCTTAGGTTGGATGACTGAGTTATTAGATAATGAGTTCATAGATTCTCAATAGTATAATCCATAGACACTTTTAATTAAGTGACATAATATCTCTTAGGTAATTTCTTTATGTGGTCACAGTAAACTAAGCGTTTAGTATGTCTGGTAAAATACTAGAGATTTTAAAATTTTACTTGAGATGTCAAGTATGAAAATTATCATAGTTGACCAGTAGAATGAACTTGAAACCTAAGGATACCTAGATGTGTATAAATATTAGGTTGATAGTAATTAACCTAATTATATATGGTACTATATTATGGAGGGACATTACATTAAGAATAATAGGTCAATGATAGTTACATCGAGTAATACAAACTATACTTGGAGTTCAATTACCATTTTATAGTGGAGTTAATCATAATTAATAATTAATAAAGTTGATTATAGGTTTAATTGATAGAGTTTATTAATTATTAAGACAAATATATTTGTATCCTTATAGTCCCCTTACTAGCCTCAAATTTGAGTTACGTTATGACGGACTTGTTTAATAAACAGGTGACTCAACGTGAATACTCTATTAGTCAACAAAATGGTCTAAAACTAGCTCACTCTTTATTCTAAATAGGTCAAAGATTAATTAAAATTAATTTATTTAATTTTAATTAATTTAGTTTAATTTTTAATTAAAAATTTTGATTACGGTTGGGACAGAATAAAGAGTGAATTGAATTGATTATGAATTGAAATTATGTGGCTTTGAACGTTTTGGATGTTCTTCCAAAACAGTTTTTGTTTCAATAAAAGAAAGGTTAGGGTATACTTTAGATATATAACTTTTATGCCCCACTATTTTGTCTATTATGTTTTATACCCAGTATGCTTAGATAATTTATTTTATACAAATCACATATAGATACCATGTGGCGTTAGCTTTCTAAACAAATAAGCGTTTGTGATTGCATAATGAAGATAAAATTAAGCATAATTGATTATTGTATAAAATAGCTAACCCCAGAAGCATGTTAATAGTTTTTATTTAAATATAATTTTTAATTTTAATAATCTTGCTAGAATATTTAATTTAGCGCTAATTAAATTACGAGATCATTAGAATTTAGATAAAATTATATTAACTTAAATTTAATACTAATTGAGCATGTTAGTAACTCACAGTAATAAAAACTCTCGTAATTAAGAAAAAACAAGCGCGACGCAACGATTTTCAAAAATAAATACTTTTATTGAAAACAATTTTCAATCAGGATTCATTTTATATTGATACATTAAATCTATAACAAACAATGTTAGTAATCATATACATCTTGTAGTCTACCAGTTTAGGTAAATATCTAATACGCTCCCGACTAGAGAGGTCACCCAAGCTTCTATATTCTAAACCCTCCGACCCTGTTTAATATAGTGAACGAGAATGCGCTACAACTAGCAGCCCCTTAAACGTAGGGGAAACAATCAGACGCAAGGCTCGGAGAGCCTTTCAACATCGCTATTCCAAAATAAAACATACACATAAGTCTTTAGGCAGGCATCGAAAAGGGGACGAAAAGAGTCTATTTCTTTACAATATTCCGGAATGAATCATGGCCCTATCTATTCACCTTTTTATTAAAAAAGAGCACCAGCAGCTGAAAGCCATTTATGAATTTCAGCCGTTACAGCAGCCCACACTCGGTCTTCCCTCCCCGATTCTGGGAAGACCGTTCCAGGCATGGGATGTATTTGTTGAATAAAAGAATGTGTACCCTTGACTAGATGAGAGATCTGAAGAAAAAAAAATGGAAATCCTTTTTCTTGCTTTGAATAGCCTTGACTTTTCTTTCTGGCAACCCCCAATACGATGTGCCAAAAACTGCATCTCTGTCTAAGCGTTTCTTTTTCAAATCACTTTTTATGAGTAAAATGAAAGTGTTTGAGAGAGAAAACTGACCCATGACTTAAAAGAGGAAATCTCATTCCAGACGATCATGAACGCGAGGTGCAGGATACCAGGCCGAGAAACCCGGGCAACCACTCCCCTTCCGCCATGCTTGGATTTCAATTTTCGCAACCTTGCCTAAGGACGGTGTAGAAGTAAAAAAGTATAAGATTGAGATCTGAGCAAGAATTTCTCCCAGGTGAGTGGCTACGTTTTAGGGTGGTCATTTTTTGCTTGGTCGAGCAGCTGCCCACCTTTACTACCTATTACTTCTACTCTGGGAAGTAACGAGGGATGCATTGAGATCAATTCAAATTAGCGTTCGCAGCATTCAACAATTCGCTCGTTGCACTGTCGGTCGCTCGCTCGGGCGTTGTCCTTTTCAGAGCCTCACATCATTCGCGGCACTCTATCAGATCCACACTGTGAAGGGACGATGTCAACTGTGGAGATCGCTGGCGGGGAGCTACAAGAGAAAGGTACATACCTACATACCCATGAACGTCTTACTCGTCTAGAGGAATCACATTGCACTTATCGACCCTCGAAGTAGCACATCCACTGCAAGGCCCATTCCTATCAACTCAATCAAGACTTCTGGATCACTTTTGTGTACGCGCCCGGTGGAGAGACGCAATCTTTGGAACAGTCTTTGAACCCTTACTGGGAATGGTTCCCCCCCTTGGATAACTATGGGAGACTTTAATAAATTAAATCTATAACAATCAATGTTAGAAATCCTATACATCTTGTAGTCTATATCAAGCATCATTGCAAAACCGATCGATCCTCCGTCCAATGAAACCGTTCTAACAATCAGTACGCTTTGAGATCCACACTAAGATTTTCCAAGTTAATCCTCAACGCACTAGGACGTGTGTTGGCACGTAGAATATTACAAGACACTTTTTCTATCTCTAAATGCACTCAACACATGAAACCTAGAGATTTACTGAAAAAATTTTTAGTGAGACGATTCTCGTATTCTCAATTCAATTCATGATTGTTGAACCGATTCATCAAATAAGGCCATCAGAATAATATATGTATCGCTTTCAAGATAATGGCGTATAAAATATTTAGGGATAAATAAAAATTAAAATTTAATTTCAAATTACCCAATACAGTGGGACCCATTATATAATGATGCACAACTGTAGTGCCGCATCGCACTGGAGTTGGCATAAACCATCGCAGTGCCACACGGCACTGTGTGTTACGCTACACTGTAGTGTCGTGTGACACTGCAGTGTTCCACGCCTACTGCTGTAGTGTCACGCGGCACTACAACACTCCATGATGATCTATGATTCCCAATCATTAATCGGCACGTGGTAATTACTGTAAATTAAATATTAAATTTAATCAGATAAATATCTAGATATCAGTTAATTCAAACTTATCATATTTGATTATCCATGTCAACTAAATTATCTGTTATTTTACAAATAACAGATTTAGTTGATTCAAACTATTATCTAATAATAAGTTAACTATCTAATTTCATAAATTAGATATTCTATCACACTTATCGATAATTAGAAAAATAATCGATAATTATTTATATATATGATCTCTGAAAATTATATTTATATATATAAATAATTCAATTAATTAATCACACATAATTACCTCATAATTATGTACTTACCTCAAAAAAAATTTGCAAGTCAGTCATCTTCTAATGTTCAGAAATATCCACACACAAGACTGCGTAGCATAAAGATGACTTGGTGACTATGAACCAATAATCCAAAGCTCCAATAAACCAGATCATTAATTAAATAATCTTATTTATTAATTCCATTATTACTTCACTATAAATATGAAATTGAACTCTTAGTGATTATAAAATGTATTTACAGAGTATTCTCGTGTAGTCCACTGATATAATCATTTCATGTAATTCTATCGTCCAATTATTGGTTCGTAAATTAGAGCTAGTCTAAATTACCATTTTACCCCTCTAAATACTTATTGATCCTTAAGTATCATTAATCCACTAGTGAATGGAAAATTATAATCATATTATAACCATTAAGTTCCAGAATTAACATTTAAGGGAACTAATATACGATCCGCTAGGCAAACTTGGATTCCAAATCATGGAAGATCATGATCCCGGCCATCTACATCACTGAATCTCCAAAAGAAAAGTCATTACCCTATTTTACGAACGAACCTTAACGACTGAAACAAAAGATCCAGTAGACAGGCATAGGAGTTCATAACTACTCAGGATTCAGACTGATCTACATATGATCATCGAATTGATGTGTTAAATCTTGTTCATAAAGATATTAATTCACATCGGTCCAGTCATATATAATCTCATTATGTAAAGTACATTTACTAAGATGTCTATACACATCAATGATCCGGGTCTAGATCACACATATTCATAATGCTTAGTGAACCGTACTAGCTATCATTCATTAAAGATTTCATACTTTAATATGTTGCTGGAAAATATATCCGTTATCTATGATCTTAATCCTCCTCGTACTAATATAAGATAATAGTTTCATTAATGAATATGAAATTTTCAGATATTTATATAAATTATTCAGCAATAATTTAAAAGAACAATTATAAGAAAAATATAATCTTCATTAAATTTCATATCATAATGACAATACACATGCATTGAGAGCACCCTACAACAATTATGTGTTGTTATAGCACAACACAATAACGTTTTGCTCCAAAATGCAATAGAAAACCAAAAAGCGGAGCACGAAGTGAATTTTACAAGCCCCAAATTAACCCGCATCTCTTAACAAATGAATGATCCCCCCAAACCCGCGTCTCTCACTTTTAGTACAGTAGCTCTCTCTTCCCCAAAACTTTCATCTTTCACTTTTAGTATAGTAGCCCTCTCTTCCCCCAAACATGTGTCTCCCTCTTTCTGTACAGTATCTTGATCAGGAAGCTCCCCAATGAGCTCTCTCGAAGCTCACTAGCGAGCTATTTCAATGTATCTCTCTCTTTTACTCTCTCATTCTAGTAGCTCTCTCAAAGCTCGATCACGAAGCTCCTAACGAGCATTCTCTCTTAGCTCTCTATATCTCTTAGATCTCTATTTTGAAGCTCTCTTGCAGATATCCCATCTTCATCGCAGGTTTCTCTCACGACAGCAAGCTCTCCCTCTAACTCTCACTCCTCTCAACTCTGTCTCACAGCTCTCTCCTACTTCGACTTCGCACCTCGAAATAGAGGTAAGGCTTTGTTCTCAAAATTTTGTCTGATTTTAGTGATTTTATGTCTGATTTTTTTATTTTTTAGTTATATTTTAGTGTCAGTGTGCCTAAGTTTGTCTGAATCTTTTCTTTCTTCTTTTAATTAGGGTTTCCTGAGTTAATTAGTGTGCCAAATTTCTCCTAGTTGGATTAATTTGGAAGTTTGAGGGAATATTTTGGTCCCTGATATCTTAGTAGCTCACCGTTCTAGCCATCTTCCATAGTTGGTCACTGATCAAGTTCATAAGCTAAAGTAGCTCACCATTATTAAATTGTCAGAAACAAATAAGGTATGCATCCTTGCCTGAGACTGTTTCTTTACCCATTTTGCAAGCATAAAAAACCTTCTGAAATTCTTTTTATTGTAATTTATCTTTTGATAAAATGATGTCCGTAGTAGTCACTTAATGGTATTCACGACCACATGCCCCTTGAAGCTCTATAGTTAACTTTGTTACTTCCTCTGCTCCTAATCACCATTGTTCTCCATAGCGCTAGTCATTCATAAAAAATTTGTTGAATCCCTATAGTTTTCTCAGTTTGGACGAGCAGTAATGCTTGACTCACCGATAAATCTTAAAATCTTCACATAATATTTTGCTGGGTTTTACTCACCTTCTACTAATCTCAGACCATGAAACTCTCTATCTCTCTCTCTCATGAAATCCACCATAATGGGATTCTGATTGACTCTCCAATCAACTAATTTCAAAAAAAGGCACTTAATAGTTACTATTTCCTATTTTTCAAAATGACCCGATATGAGTAAGATAAATCTCTTAACCAGTTGAACTATAGATTCTCTTAAATTATTCTACTCATACAAGCACCAACAACTCATTTTTCATGAATCAAACTGTTTTAGTTCCACAGCTTACTCATCTACTATATCACAAGTCAGGTTTTCACAATGTTTAATTTAGATATTGTTTTTTTAATTTGATTGTATTTGTAGCTTTTACATATTTCTTTGTTTAAATATGATAATTTGTATCATTTTTTTGAAGTATTAGCAGCTTTTACATATTTCTTTGTTTAAATCTGAAAACTGCATTTACATGTGCCTGATAAGTCTTAGAACCAGACGGTGCAAGAAATCAAGCTTCAATAGTTCTTTCTCTATTTTTTATGCAAGAAAGATTGATCTTCCTCACATTTCTGTTGTAAAAGTCTCTTTTATATCTATGGCTTCCCACATTTTTCATTCTATTTATTTAAACTCTTTCTTTCTCTTTCCATTAGTTTTTCTTTATAAAAAGGCAATGGTTGTATCTCAAATAGGATATGCAGGAATGAACATTACATCAAAGTTACTCATGCAATATGATATGAACCCGCTTGTCTTTGTTTCTTACCTACGAATCCTCTATTTTTTTCTAGTTGGTGATTGGATGCCATTCTTGGCAATGGTTGTATTGCAAATAGGATATGCAAGAATGAACATTACATCAAAGCTACTCATGTAATCTCGTATGATCCACTTGTCTTTGTTGCTTACCCATTTATCCTCTATTTTTTTCTGGTATGAACCCACTTGTCCTCGTTGCTTATCCACTTGTTCTCTCTATTTTTTTCTGGTTTGAATCCACTTGTCCATTTTTTTTGTTTCTTTCTCATATATTAATGAGTATCAAAAGTTTTATTATGTGTTTAACTGAGAATTGTCAATATAATAGAGGTGAATAAAGTTAAAAAAAATGGTGTCAATGATAGACTTCTCGATCCAATACTACTGTAAAAATCTGGTTATGGTCTTCCTTCGCTGGATGAGAAATGTTATAGTAAAAAACTTAAGACATGCTTCATCCATTTTGTGTAATCATTATGAATTGTGGGCCATATACTAAATTATTGGTTGCTAATCCAGTTGAGTTATCTTGCAAGGGAAGGCCACGAGTTTTTTATGATGTTACTCTCGCACTAAAAATGCTTGGTATCTGCATTTTCTCATTAAGTGAAGAACCTAGTTATTCAATCCTCTCATTGTCATTCTTCCTAAGAATACGCAAGGGTATTAATGCTATCTATTTACATGTTCTTAGGTTGAGATGAAAATCATCTTAAATACATTATTAGTAAGGTGAGTATCCATGATTGTTGATGCCAATTTCTTATGCATGATAATGTTAAGTGTCAACAAGTCACATATAATTTATGGGTTTCTTGAAGCAAAGTACTTGTTGCTGAAACAGGAAGGAATACGGCCTCAGACTGTGAGTGGACAGTTTATAGATTTCTTTTGGATGAGAACTGTAAATTTTAGTTGCCTGATATGGTAGCCAGGGACAAATTGTAGATACAGTCAGAAGGATGTTGCTAGTGAGCATATATATGTTCTTTAACCAATATTGTTTGTTCCAAAACATTTCGTACGAGCTCTTTTGTTCAATTTATAAATAAGAGATCACGAGCAGTAATGTCTTTGTTAGGTGAAAATCCTTAGACATGTCTAGGATTATTTACCTTTTTTGCTACTATTTTGAGAGTTTAAACGTTGGAATTTAGCAATATCATATCATATCATGAGCTAATTTTATTGTTTTTAAGCATATTTTTTATTTTAAATTGTATATAGAGAAATGGCCTTTTCAAGTTTCTTTTTTTTACCCAGCATGCTTCTTTGACTTGTTTAGAGTGTAAAGAAAATATGTGTGCCTCATAGTCTATGCCCCTTTCTAAATTTATCATTTGATTATGCCTTATATCCATTTAATTGTCTTTGATACCACACTAATAAGGCTTACTCTTTTTTTATTTTTCTTTTTTCTCGCATTATACATGATTAATGGTAACAGTGTACTCCTTTCAACAATAATATATAAATGATGAATTCTCTATTTTTCAACTGTGTTTGAGCCTTGCAGCTGAATAATTGGGAGCTATGACGTTGTGTAAGGCTATTTTATCATTTAGTTACAATTGTATTTCAATATCTATAAACTTGTGTTGATGTATGCTTGGACCCAGGACTACATTCTATTTTCCTGCCCGCTTTTTTTTTCCTCATTTCTCTTTAAGTTTAGGATCTTAAAATGTAAAAATTTTATCACAATCACTAAAATATGTTATAACATTCTCCCATAGAACAACTTTCTCTTCATGTATGATTCTTAAAAATAATATTGAGAGCTAGGGATGAATGTATTCACTATTCACATACGATACTGTGACTATCTTTTCATGATCTAACTATTAAGTCTTTGTTATTCAATAGTTGGAGATATTAACATGATGTTTTCATGGAAGTACTTTATTTCTCAAGTTTTTATTGTTTTCACACCTACTTTTTTGGTTCAATCACGAAAATTTTATCTTTCTCTGTTGAAACAAACAATCATATGAAGACTTATATATCAGGTTCTTTCATTTTAGAATCATATGAAGGCTTATGTGAGCAGCTTCAATGTTATCCTTATACTTCCATGCAATTCATATTTAATTTATTTTCTTTTTCTTCCTTTTGGAGGTAAGGGAAAGGATGAATTTGAAAGGCTTAGTGTTGCTATGAACATTCTCTGCACGTAAGTTTTGTTATGGTCTTATAAGACACTATTTAGATAATCTTGGCCTCTTGTTAAATGTTGCATTTTGAGATAGAAGATAATAAACTCGGTTTGCAGTTAAATGTTAGAATTTGGTTGCTCTCCACCAGCGACTATACTAATCATGAAATGTTGTAAGTCTATCACTAATTCTTAACTTCCTTATCTAATAAGTCATTTCTTAGTTGTTGATCATTTAGATTATATTATTTGGAATAGGAGGCTTGATCCTTCATCTGAATGGATCATCCATGTCTTGGTACAACATTTTGATCTTATCTTAAAGCATCAACAAGATAGTTACCTGCACATTTAGTACCAAGATGTGAATTTATACTAGATTTTAGTTTTGTGGGAAATTAATTTTACTTGCTCTATGTAAAAATCAATATGTAATTATCATTTGAGATGTGATTTTTGGTAAACAATTAATATGTAACAATTTTGACTAATTAAATAAAATGATAAGTGATTTTTTTATTTTGTGATATTTTCTGAAAAAGTTATTTTTTATGTTTGTACAATTGTACGTATGTAACAAAAAAAGTTATAATAGGTATTTAATAACATTAAAAAAACAATAAGTAATGAAAATGCCAGGAAAGACCTGCGATAGCATCTATAAAAGGCCAGGAAATACCTACGACAAGATTTATAAAAAGCTAAAAAGCCTACTACAACATTTATAAAACATTGTGAAATGCTTTTTATAGCGTTTTTAAATGCTATGAAAGGATTTTTATAGCGTTTCAAATGCTATGAAAGGCTGTGAGAGCTTTTAAAAATTGCTATAAAAAGCTTTTGATAGCTTTTAAAAATGTTATCGTAGGCTTTTTATAGCGTTTAAAAAAATGCTATCATAGGTAGTGGACTTTTAATAACGTCGCATAGCATTTTCGGAAACGCTATCGAAACCCTATTATACTATTTTTTGGCTGCTATCGTAGCCTTTTTTGTTGTAGTGCCATAACCCCCAACAATCTCTCACTTCTCCTAAAGTAAATGTGGTATTTCTCTTAACCCCATGTTTCACATATGACCCTCAAACATCTTAGCAATAAGTGTTTTGATAAATAGGTCAGCCAGGTAGTGATCCAACGTTGTCTCAATAACAGTCAGAGTCAGGTTCTGACCCAACGTTATCTTTATAATAGTTAGATCACCTCGTTGTATGACCTGATCGTCAACTTTTGACTATCCTTATCTGATTCATTATCAGTATATCCAGCGCGATTCATGTCTCTAACTCAACAAACAAGCCTATAATTTATTGATATTCTTAGATACTTGAGAATGTGTTTTATTGCAATCCAATATTCCAAACTTGGATCCGATTGATAACGACTAAAAATTCCCACTACATAATAGATGTCTGGTCTCGTAGACATTATGGCATAATGAGACTACCAACAGTTGAAGCATAAGGAACATTTCTCATATCATCTTCCTTATGATGTGTCTTAGGACATTATTCCTTGAGAGGATAATTCGATGTATAGTCGGTAGTTGATCTTTCTTGGAATTCTCCATAGGGAATCTCTCCAGCACCTTATCAATATAAGATGCCTGAGGAAGTGTCAAGAGCTTGTTCTTTCTATCCCTAAGGATTTGGAAACATAGCTCACCTCTGCCAAACTTTCATTTGAAATTTCTCAGCTAACCACTTCTTTAACTTTGAAAAATTTTCTACATCATTCTCAATGAGTAGAATATCATCAACATAAAGAACTAAGAAAACCATTATCTTCTTTTTTATGTAATTATAAACACAGGCTTCGTCAACATTTTGCTCGAACCCATAAGATTTTATAATCTCAGCAAAGGTAAGATTCCAAGATCTAGATGCTTGCTTTAATCCATAAATAGATATAAGCAACTTGCATACTTTCTAATCTTACTCCTTTTGTATGAACCCTTCTGGTTGCATCATATAGATGCTTTCTTCAAAAGATTCATTTAGAAAAGCTGTCTTGACGTCTGTTTGAATTATGTCATAGTCAAAATTAGAGGCTATGGACAAACGGATACAAATGGATTTGTGTATGGCCACAAGGGAGAATTTCTCTTCATAATCGACTCCATCCCTTTGTGTATAGCCAATGGCTACTAACCGTGCCTTTAAATTCTCTACTTTTCCATTTGTACCTTTTTTCTTCTTGAAGATCCATTTACATCCAATGGGTTTGATATCTTCGATGGATCTACAAGTTCCATGATCGTCTTTATCCGTGTCTGGCACTAGGACATGTGCCTCTAGCTCGTAGTGAACTGGTTGTCTCACAACACTCCCACTACGATGTTGCACCGAGGTTTCCTTTATGGTTACTGTGGTTTCTTTGGTTTGTCATTTATAAGAAGAAATTTGAGGTGGTCTGATCTCATCAGCCATTAATTCCTCAAAAAAGGAAGGAATACTACTTTGCTATGAGGTTTATAGTTTTACATATAGTCATGCTCAAGGAAGGTTACATTTGTCGACATAAAGAGCTTTTGATTGTTATGACTATAAAACTACTCACCTCTAGTCTTTGGAGCACAGCCTACGAATATGCATACTTTAGACCTTGAGTCTAACTCTCCGGTCTTGACTCTAAGAATGTGAGCTGGACATCCCCATATGTAATGCATATCTCTAAAATGTAAGTGACACTGATGAGTACCTTAACATCGACCTTACCATATCCAATAAGGTTTTGTTTCTCCTTTATACAACACAATTTACTGTGGTATTCCAGGTGCTGTAAGTTGGGATAAGATTCCACACTCCAGTAAATAATCCTTGAATTCTAAATCCAAGTATTCACCACATTGATCGGATCGAAAGGTTTTCAATGATTTACCTAATTGCTTTTCAGTTTTCATCATTGAAGTCTTAAAACTTTTCAAAAGTTTCAGACTTTTATGCATTAGATAACTATAACCATATCTTGAATGGTCGTCAATAAAATACTCATACCCCCATTTAGCTTGTACATTGATCGGTCCACAGATATCACTATGTACTAGCTCAAGTGGTTCCTTGACTCTTTAACCCTTTTACGTGAAAGGTCTTTTGATCATATTACCCTCTAGACAAGATTCACAAACAGGAAGAGTTTCAATTTTTAGTTCTATCAAAGCACCATGTTTTGTTAAACTGTTTAACCTATCTAGATTATTATGTCCCAACCTAAGATGTCAAAGATTTATATTATCATCATCATGAGAAAATATTTGTCGTTTGTTACTTTTAGATTTTGCTACTTTAAATAATTTAATGCGTGCTTAGTCGATTTAAGCATATACAGTCTGTTTATAATTTTAGCATGTCAGATATCGAATCCATTCTTAGAAATAATAAACTCTTTATTAATAAAAGAAACTTTGAATAATTGTTCTAGCAAAAATGAAAGAGAAATCAAATTTCCTTACAATCCCAGGAATATAATAAACATTGTTCAAAATTAAATAATTATATCCAAAAGGTAAAAATATTGCCGCTAATACTTTAGCTAACATGAGCGCACCACTGCCAACTCTCAAAATGACCTCGCAATCAACCAACTCCCTTGACGAATCAAGGATCTGCAAAGAAGAACATACATGGTTAGTGTCTCCTGAATCAAGTATCGAGGATGACAAATCATATTCTACTAAGCAAGTTTCAAGTACAAGTAAATCATATTTCCTTTCGTTTTCAACTTTGAGAGATACTTGTTACAGTTTCTCTTCCAATGACCTTCAACCGCACGCTGGAAACTTTTTCCCTTGGTCTTACTGTCGTTCTTGTTATTTTTGGCTTTTGGCGATTTCTTGCCTTTCTTCCCTTTCTTGTTCTTACCTTTGTACTTACCATTGTTCTTCTTCATTTGCTTGTTCTTAACAATATTGGAAGAATGTTTTTGCTCAACAACATTTGTCTCGCCCTCTTTGGTCATTCTAAGGTTGAGTGACGCAAAAGTCTGCAGTTCATTCAATAATTGGGTCATGCTGAATTATAACTTGTTCATAACATAGTTGGTTGTAAACGCAGAAAAAGCTGGTGTGAGCAACTCAAGTATAATGCTAACTTGTGTTCTCTCTTCAATGGTTGCCCCATATACTTCTGCCTCGTGCATTATGTTGATCATGTTCAAAACATGTTCTTGCACAGAAGTACCATTTCTCATCTTAGTCGTCATATAGCTCACAGTGGCCTCATGATGACTTTGATCAGACTACTGCTCAAACATCACCTATAGAGATTCCATAAACTCATAGGCAGTTTCCATGCTTTCATCCTTGGTTTTCAGAACATCATTCATGCTCACAAGCATGTAGCACTTCGCCTTATTGTTTGATATGATCCAAGCATAATATTTGTCCCTAACATTCTTAGGGGCATTAGCAGTGGACTCCTCAGGACATTCCTCAGTAAGAACGAACTTATGATCCTCACAAATCAGCATTAAGTTCATATTTGATTTCTAACATATGAAATTACCACCATTCAATTTTTTAAGTGCGAGTAAAGCAGTAACATGGTTGCCCATGGTAAACATAATAATGATAACTGAAACTTAAAACATACAAGATTCAATATAATTGCTAAATATCTAGAATTTGAAAAGTAAATGTGATGCATGAATGCAGCATTAATAAACATACAAATTTAACATTTACTAATCACGATAAAACAACCCAACAATTAATGTTTTGTCTTAGGGTAAGTCAGATTAACTGTAGACTGTATATGGGACATTCTCATCCTTATTAATTAAAACTTAAAATATCTCATATTTTCTCTTCTAACAATAAGGTATCGCTTGTTTGGTCAGGTCACAACTAACCACATGAAAACTTAATTGTGACTTTATGAGTGTAACCCATCATTTCAGATTACATGACTTCATTTAAAATATGTCACCTTAGGGTCGGTCAAAATTAAACTACATCACTTCCTCATATGTTCCTAAGAAGTCCACCATTTGTATTGATAGAGCTCGAAACCTTCCTTAGGAGGATGAAAACAAAGCCATCTCGAGGCCATTACTACATCTCACGGTGTTGTACTAATGATTGAGATCATAGGTTACATTGACATGTCAACCTTCTCTCACTCACTATTTTAGGTTTATGTGTTTCCATTTCAACGAATCAATTAATTTCAAATTAATCACTGGTTAAAATAATAACCCTAAGAATATTTAATAACTAGTTATGTCAATCTCATTGGTCTAAGTTCATTTAACCTTCTAAATTGTCTATGTCATAATTAGGTGAACTTAGATTAATCAATTAATTATATTCATCAAACTTTAATAAAACTCTTTTACTAAAATCAGTTATCCTAAAGGTTATATAGCCTTAGTATGGTGCTATTACCAAATTTGAACTAATTAAAATTTGGCAGTTTACATGCATTTGATTTCATAAAATAATACATATAAATATATTAGGACAATCCTAATAAATCATGTTTCTACTGATGAGATGCATGATCAAATGAAACTGTGTGAGATTTTCATGTATGGCATGTGATCGATTAATGCATGGACATGTTATCAAACATAATAATTAAATAATTATTTAACAACTAAATAAAATAATAATGGACAGAGTGACTATTGGATATTTATAAATTATAACCCTTGAAATAAATAAATAAAATTACAAAGTAGACTTCAAAAATTCATATTTCTCAAATATTACCTTCTTATCTGATGTCCATCTTCATAATCTTCAAGCTTTGAACAAAATTTTATTTAATTAGGAAAACTATTTTTCTTAATTAAAACTAATTTTGGTAATTCTCCCTTTAAAATAGGTTACTTTGACTTAGTCAAATTCATATTTTATTTGATTTGATCAAACTTGGGTCAAACCCAAACAAACTAATCATTTATAATTATCATAAAATTAAAAATTAAAAATTTAATTTTAAAATTACATTAATTTCAAAATTTAAAAACATAATAGATAGAGATAGGGTTAACACCAAATTCTGCAGTGATAAGGTAAGTTGATATCAGGGTTTTTGCAAAACTTCCCCAAATGTGGTCGGCGACGCTGATTTTTCGGCGACATCACTAGAAAAGTGAATTCCGGTGACATCACCAGCGCCGAAAATATAATTTCTAGTGTCGGCGCCAAATTTGAAAAGAATTCATATTTCTTTTCTTTTTCCATTGTCGAGCGTGTCGTGCATTCTTCATCTTCTCACGATCGGAATAATTACAATAAATGTTTAAAATAAAATTACAAAATTCCTATGGCCCAAAATGGCTTACACAAGATCTAAGGAAAAATTAAAGAACAAGCATAACCCAATAACCACCATAAAATTAACGATCCATTATTTTCCATACATTCAAAACACATACCCATCCATTCATTCATACATACTCTCATATTATATGAATAATGCAAGAAAACTCACACAACATTTAACATATAAATATATAAATACCGTTCTGGTACTAATTATTGGAAAGTGTGGCACAGGCGCAGCGAAGGCATTTAAAAAAATTTAATAAAAATGGATCTTTTTCGATAAAAAGAAAAACAAGCGCGGCGCAAAGATTTCCAAAAATAAAAACTACAACAAAAAATCAAGATCCACTATATATTAGTACATTAAATCTACAACAAACAAGGTTAGGAATCATATACCTCTTGTAGTTTATCTCAAGCATCCTTGTAAAACTGATCGATCATCCGTCCCATGAAACTATTCCAACGATCAGTAGACTCCGAGATCCACACCAAGATCTTCAAAGTCAACCCTCAACGCACTAGGACATGTGTGAGCACATAAAATATTACAAGACACTTTTTATGTCTCTAGATATACTCAACACATGATATCTAGAGATTTACTAAGAATGACTTTAGTGAGACGATGCCATCAAAATATTATATGTATCTTTTCTAGATAATGGCGTATAATATATTTAGGGATAATTAAAAATTAATATTTAATTTCAAATTGCTCAATACAATGGGACTCACTATATAATGGTGCACAACTGTAGTGCCACACAGCACTACAGTTGGTGTAAACCATCACAGTGCCTCACGACATTGTGTTACGCTACACTCCGGTGTCATGTGACATTGCAGTGTTACACGCCCACTGGTGTAGTGCAACGTGACACTACAGCAGTCCATAGTGATCTATGCTTCCTAATCATTGATCGACACGTGACAATTACTGTAAATTAAATACTTATTTTAATCATTTAGATATCTAGATATCAATTAATTCAAACTTAATATATCTTATTATCCTTATCAATTAAATTATCTGTTATTTCAAAAATAACAGATTTCGTTTATTCAAACTATTATCTAATAAAATTTAATTATCTAATTTCATAAATTATATATTTTGTCTCACTTATCGATGATTGAAAAAATAATCAATAATTATTTATATATATAACTTATTAAGAGTATATATATAATTCAATTAATTAATTCTTAATTAATTAATCACATATAATTATCTCATAATTATGTACTTGCCCTAGAATACAAATTTATTTGTAAGTCAGTCATTTTCTCATGTCCTAAAATATTCACAACCTACATGTGTGTAGTATAGAGATGACTTGGGGACTATGGACCTATAATCCTAAGCTCCAATAAACCTGATTATTAAGTAAACTCTTTAATTAAATAATCTTATTTATTAATTTCATTATTACTCCACTATAAGTATGAAATTAAACTCTTAGTGATTATATATTGTATTTAGAGAGTATTCCCATGTAGTCCACTGATATAATCATTACATGTAGTTCTTCCCTTTAATTATTGGTTCGTAAATTAGAACTGGTCAAAATTACCATTTTACTCCGCTAAATGACTCTTGATCCTTAAGTACCATCAATCCACTAGTGAATGACTAATTTATAATATTATTATAAACTTGAGCTCAATAACAATTCAGTTCCAGAATTAATACTGAAGGGAACCAATATACGATTCGCTAGGAAAACTTAGATTCCAAATCTTGCAAGATCGTGTTTCTAGCCATCCACATACTGAATCTCCAAAACAAAAGTCACCAGCATGTTTTACAAACAAATCTTAACGAGTGAATCAAAAGATCTAGTAGACATGTATATGAGTGCATGACTGCTCAAGATTCAGACTGATCTACATATGATCATCGAATTGATGTATATTAAATATTTATGATAAACGGCACGTTGATAAATATATTAATTCACATCAATCCAGTTATATATAATCTCATTATATAAAGTATTTTGACTAAGATGTCTATACACATCAATGATACGGATCTAGAACACTCGCATTCATAATGTTTAGTGAACCGTACTAGCAACAATTCATTAAAGATTCCATATTTTAATATGTTGCTAACAATTTTATTCATCATGTATGATCTTAATCCTCTATTACTAATACAAGATCATAGTCTCATTAATGAATATGAATTTTTCATATATTTATATAAACTATTCAATAATAAATTAAAAGAACAATTATAAAAAAAATATAATCCTCGTTAATTTTCATATCAAAATGTCAATACACATGCTTTGAGGGTATAACCCCCAACAGTATCCTGCCTAAGCGGTTCTTATTACTTATTCAAAGAGACTAAAGTTGAATGTTAATTAATTGCTAGATATTAATACTAGATTAGTAGGATTACTATGTATTTATATCAGATTGGTAATTAATTAGATTGGACTATCCTACCTAACTTTTTAAATGTGAGTTCTGCCTAAGCGTGCATATGTTTATAAGAGTTGGGATACCATGACGTATATTGCATATTATTTTTTTGAGTTTTTATTTTCATAATGATGTGTGATTTAATTAGAAGGTGTTTATAATGAGTGAGAATTTTTTATTATTTTTTAGTTATTAAAATGTTGTAGCTGAACCCATTAGCATCTTTATTGAAAATAACATCTTTATTGAAAATATTGTTGACATTAATGGATATTAAGTAGGACTTTAATCTTACTGTAAAAAGAAGCAAGTACACTAATAATCAATGTTGCTCTAGCTCTTTCTTGGAGTTCCTCTCGGGAGAATAAAATGAATATTGCCTATGTAGATAGATTGAATTTTAGTTCATGTTACATAGTGTCGTTATATGACAAATATGTTGGAACTATCATTTCTCATGGAAGCAGATATAATTATTAATCTTTAGTAAGATGTCTGAAGGTAATGTTTAATACTTAGATGCAAAGGAAACTATGGTTGATGATCATATCCTTATGATTGTTTTTATTTAACTAGAAAAATATTTCTAAAGATAAAATCGATGGAAAACCCATATCGATATAGTCTTAGATTCCTGAACGGATTCTTTACATCAATCTTGGATTAAACTATAGCACGTGTAGAAATGTTTAATCAACCCGAACTGAACTAGGAACTCGCGATAGCTAAGGTAATCTTGAAGACGTTTTATGTTAAATGTGACCCAGTCAATTTTTTTTCTTTTGGGCTTAAGCTTAGCCTAGATAAGATGAAGAAGAGATGTTAAAATAGAGTTGTTTTAGAGTAAGAAAGATAGAGCAAGCTCTAATGGGAAGTTCTTCTATTGTGGGAAGACTGGATACAATAAAACTAGCTAAAAGGTTTTCTTTACTTTAAATAGTTGAAACATGCATCTCATTAAGAAGTGATAAGTGATTGATTCTACTACGTCTTATCTGTAGACTTTGAAATCACTAATCACATTCACAATTCTTTGTGATGGTTCTAGAAAACTAGAAAACTAAATGAGAGGGATCACATGTTGTTCTTTGGATAGAGGCATATGCACTATTTTGGATAGTATTTAATTTCTAATTTTTTTGTTGCATGATATGAGGTAAAATAACGTATACATAGTACATTATATAAGAGAAAAGTTTCTCAATCCAACTATACATCTATAACTTATGTCTAGGTCATATTATCTAAGTATGATTCAAAGACTAGTAAGAGACAAGCTTAATGGCTTTTAGATTTTTGAACTCTTACTGGTAAGAAAATCCATTATTGATAAGTATATGACCAAGAGTCTTTTTTTAGACAGAATGACGTAGAGGTCTGTGACGTTAGTGTTGGAGTATATTACTTGAGTGGACAAGTAAAAGTCTAGGTGAGGAGTGGCTATGGGTATAATGTCAATTTTATTAACATGTACTCTAGATAAGACTACGTTTGTCTTATGCTTCTCGATTCTAAAATTTTTGAGAAATCAAAAGTTTAGAGCGAAAGTCGAGAATGCATTGAAGAGACATACTATGTCTCTTCGATTTGATCAAAGAAGTAAATACCTATTAATGACATTCACAAACTAAAAGGTGAATATCATGATTGTATCTCAGTTGGTTACATTTGGGTCACTCGAAGAATAGTGTAATAGTAAGGAGAAATATTTCTTTTAACATGATGAGATCTATGTCTAGTTATTTAACTAACCTATTTTATTTTTTAGGATTAGCTTTATAGATTACGCATTTTGAATCTAATATCATCTTTGACAGTTTTTGAAACACCACAATAATTATGGAATGTTCATAAACCTAGTTTACGTAACCTTCATATATGTGAATTTCCAGCATACGTGCTAAGAAAGAATGTTGCCAAGTTAGATGGTAGATCAAAATGAAATCTAACTATAGACTATGTAAAAAGGAATATGGGTTATTTGCTTTTATAGTACCAAAAATAAGAAGTGTTTGTAAGTATAAATATTGTATTCTTGGGAAATGACTATATTTTAAAAGGAATATCTAGACACAACACAAACTTAAAAGAATTTATCAATAATGTATGTGTCACGTAATCCAGTTGGTAATAAATAAGTCTAGAAGTTAATGAGAATCTAGTTAGTCAAGAGAATAAGAGTTAAGTACTTCCTAGTACTATACAACTTTATTGTAATGGGACCATTTCTCATTTATATGAGAAATAATTGTTCCTAGGAAAGTCCAATATGGTAATCTTGGTGGAACATAACGAGATTCCAATCACTAAGTTGTAGTGTGAGGGGATCACGACCAACTGAGAGATTCATATTCAAGTGAGAGACTTTCAAGTCCATTTTAGAGGAACATGACTCAGATCCCAAAAATTGCATAGAGATTGTAAATGATGTAAAGTAAATGATTGGCTTCAAGAAATGAAATATGAAAATGATTCTATTAACTTTAATAGAGTATGGAAGCTTGTAGAAGCTTCTAAAGAATTTGGTGTCGAAGATCTCCAAGCGGAAGCGAGACATAGACGCAAGGACAAGACCTTGAAGGTTAGACTTGGTGAGAAATGACATACTTAGAGAGAGGATATTAAGTATAACAGATCATTTCTTAATGGTCATGCTCATGTCTATAAAGATATTGTATCAATTGCAGCTCATCTCATTTATGAATTTTGGCAAATTGATGTCAAAAATGCTATCTTGAAGTGAATATCTTTATATCTCAATTTTTGAATTTGTCGTTGAAGGCCAAATATTATTATATACATGATGCATTAGTCTAGTCGTGGACTTAAGCATGCATTAAGGACTTGTAACATTATGTTGATCATACAACAAGTTTTGATTTTGATCAAGGTCATAATGAGTCAAGTCAGTACAAGAGAAAGGAAGGAAACATAATTATTTTCTTGGTGTTTTATGTAGATGACATTTTATCACCAAGAACATTAAATGTCATCGATAAAATCATGTTTGTCTGAATTTATGATATCAAAGACTTTGGAAAAGTGTATTCATTCTAAGAGTTAAGTTCTTTCGAGACTTAAATTTAGAATGATGTTCTTATCACAGACTACATAGAGAATAATATGTTATATAGGTTTGCAATGAATGATTCCAAGAATGTTTGGAACCTATGCATTTTGTCGGTGTCTTATGACATAAGATGAAATATATAACATGAAAATAATTCCCTTGCTTTTCGTAATGGGAAGTCTTAAGTATGTTATATTGTACATCGAATGTATATTTCACAGTAGGCTTAGTCAACAGATATCAGTTGAATCCTAGAGGATTCAATTAGATAATTGTAAAACATATACTCAAGTATCTTACAAGAATGATGAATCATGCATTTGTCTATCATGGTGAGAACCCCATACCAGTTCGGTTTATGGATTAAGATTTTCAATTAGATTACTTCAGTGGTAGAACCTAGCAAACTAGTTTACAAAGTCTTTTGCCACATATGTCTTTAGGTCACATGTGGAGAACATGGAGGTTAAGCTCGTTGTAGATGTGTTTTAGGACAAGTGGAAGATTGTTAGGACTGTGCCCTAAAAACACTGAAATTATATTGTATTTATTAAATAATTTAATTTTGATTAATAATAAATATTTATTCTTATATTATGTGCAATACATTCTTGTAAAAGCTCCACAAGCATTATAGTACTTGGTTTATGGGTCCTATGGAGTTTAGTTCATGTGAACAAAGTATTTAATCAAGAGTCATTTATAACTTGTAAATACTTAATTTCACAGTCTAGTGAAGCTGGACGCTTTGCTAAGAGAATATTGCAGTACATTAACTCTATTACATAGAGTGACTTACCTTGGTCACTCGGTATAGTACCTAGTTAATGTACTAGTGCATTCAGAATGCATTGAAAAGACTAATGAGTCTGACTTTTAGTAAATTACTATCAAATGAAAATCATGACTCATTATTATTATTTGGTGAGCCCCTAAAACCTGATCGCCATACCTAATAGGCGAATCGCCTATTTTTAGCCCCTAAACATCATCCTGAAGGTGCCAATCGCCATCCTAAAGGTGCCAATCGCCATTGTCGAAGTGAATCGTCAGTTTATTGCCTCCAATCGCCTGTTTTAATCTCCAAACGCCATGTTAAAATAGGCAATCTCCAGTCTCCCTCCGAATCGCCACTTTTTTGCTCCTAATCTCCATTTATATGGCTTTAATCGCCTTTCTTCACAATCTTCCTTAAAATTGATATTTTTGTAATTATTTATCATACATCGAGAAAATCATCAATAAAAATAGAAAAACTCATTATTTCAATGCAAAAATTCATAACACTCGCTTATTATGTGAAATTATATTGGATTAATAAGGATTCTCGATACAATTGAACACTTATTCATAAATTCGTTAAAAGTTGTCGTTGATAATGTTGTTGTGCTTTTGTGACAAGTATCGAGTGAGACAGGTTCTCACCATATATAATTATAGGTTGTGATATATGATGGTAGGTAAATCATATTTATCAGTTTCATGAATACGTATAACCCTTAAGGTCAGATTCTATCTATAAATCGAATAAGTCCGCTAAAAGTTTAAAATTTAAACCTTTAATTTTATAAATTATATCCCCATAAAATTTGGAAAATAACATATTTACACTTTAATTTATAAGCATATAAAAAATCCTAAAAATTAAAAGAGATGAGAACTATGAAAAAGCCTAAAATTAAGACCTAAACAGCTTTCAGGTCTGAAAGTACTTAAAACAGTATTTTTTTGACCTAGAACAAAAAAGGAAGTGGATCTCTAAATAAGATTCGATTTGATATCTTACGGGTCATGTGGTTCAACCCGAGTCAAAAGTTATACTCTCTAGAAGTTGACATGCGCGTCCACGATCCAATTGGGAGTATTGGGACCAAACGCCTGTGTGTTTGGCATTTGGGTCCTAAACACCATCAGTAGGCCCCAAATGCCAGTCATGGTAGGTGAATCGCCAATCATGACTGGCGTTTGGGACTTGCTGGTGGTGTTTGGCCCATGTCACTAGGACATGAGAGGCGATTCGCACCAGCAGGTCCCAAACGACAGTCATGACAGGCGATTCGCCTACCTTGCTGATGGCATTTGGGCCCCAAACGCCAGACACACAGGCGTTTGGCCCATGTCACTAGGACGTGAGCCAAACGCCTGTTACCATGCCGTTTAGCCCCAAACGTATCCAGCAGGCTCCAAACGCCAGTCATGGTAAATGAATTGCCATGTATTGATGACTTTTAGGTCCCTATTATGGCGTCTGACTCTTAACAATTTTCATACACACTTAGTTATATTTACACTTGGACATTTTCTTTATTGACAAGCGCTAGTTTAATGACTCCAATTGCTAAGTGTCATTTTCACACACTTAGCGATTTTTACAACTTAGCCAATTTCACACACTTAAACATTTTCAGACACTTAGTCTTTTTCACACATTTGGTCATTTCATACACATAAACGTTTTCGCATACTTTATCATAGTTGATAAATTATATATTTACACACTTGGTCATTTTCACACATTTTTATATACTTGTCATTTTCATGTAGTTGTTTTGCTACACTTGGTCATTTTTACACACTAAATCATTTTTACATGCTTAACCATATTTTCATGCACCGAGACATTTTTCACATAGACTTATCCATTTCTACAATTTTTCACCTACACTACATAATTTTCATTCACTTAGTAATTTTCTCACCATTTATCATTTTTATGTACTTGTTTTTGTCACTTAGCCATATTTTCATGCATTTAAGAATTTTCTCTACTCTGCCATTTTCATATACGTGTTTTGATGGAACTCAACTATTTTCATTTACTTAATCATTTTCACATGGTAGCCCTTTTAACAGAAGTGTTTTGATAGACTTATCTATGTTTATACACTTAGACATTTTCACACACTTGGTCATTTTCACACACTTGTTAATTTTCATACAAACGCTTGCCAATTTCACACGCAGTGGTACGCGAATCGCCAGCCATAACTGGCATTTGGGGCCTGCTAGTGGTGTTTGGTCTCCAAACACCAGACACATAGGCGTTTGGCCCGTGCCACCGGGACACGAGCCAAACGCCTGCTACCATGCCGTTTGGGGCTCAAACGTGTCCAGCAAGCCCCGAACGCCAATCATGGTAGGTGAATCACCATGTACTGATGTCATTTAAGTCCACATTGTGACGTCTGACTCTTAACAATTTTCATGCACACTTAGCTATATTCACGCTTGGACATCTTCTTTATTGCCAAACGCTAGTTTAATGGCTCCAATTGCTAAGTGTCATTTTCACACACTTAGCAATTTTTGCAACTTAGCCAATTTCACACACTTAAATATTTTCATACACTTAGTCATTTTCACACATTTGGTCATTTCATACACTTAAACATTTTCTCATACTTTATCATAGTTGATAAATTATATATGGCGGTCTTTCAATAAATTCAAATTTTTAAAATTGATCAGGGTATGAAATTGGTGAACACCAAACTACAAGTCAATTTTGGTGAACCTCTCAAATAATCATTAATTTTGTACGTGAAATATTTTGGTGAACCCCTCAAGATTCCCTTTGTACCCCACTATGAAATTGGTTAACACCAAAATATAAAGTCAATTTCGGTGAACCCCTTTAAGAATTATTAATTTTGTACGTGAAATATTTTTGTGAACCCCTCAAGGTTGGATTCTACCTTTAAATCGAATATATCCGCTAAAAGTTTGAAATTAAATATTGAAATTTGAATATTTTCATATATTTGTTTTGATGGAACTTAACTATTTTCATGTATTTAATCATTTTCACAACCTTAGCCATTTTCACATTCTTGACCATTTTCATACTCTTGCCATATTTTCATACACTTCGGCATTTTCACATACACTTCGCTATTTTTACAACTTAGCCACTTGCACTTGTTAATTTTCATTCACTTAGTAATTTTCTCACTTTGTCATTTTTATGTACTTATTTTAAATCACTTAGCTATTTAGCCATACACTTTGTCATTTTCACACACTTAGTTATTTTCACACATATTGTCATTTCACACACTTGATTATTTTCACACACGTCATTGTAGACATTTAGTCATTTCCATACACTTGGCCATTCTTATTTCCACACAATTAGCCATTTTCATGCACTTATCCATTTTCACACACTTAACATTTTTATTTGCACACACTTAACCATTTTTATTTGCAGACAATTAGTCATTTTCATTTACTTGTCCATTTTCACTCACTTAGTCATTTTTATTTACACACATTTAACCATTTTCATATATTGTTTCACCGACGAAGCTAAATTTCATCATTAAAACCTTAGCATATATGTTATCTAACGATTATTGTTATAGCCCTTAACCATTTTTATTTACACACACTTAGTCATTTTTATGTATTACATACACTTAGCGATATTCATTCACTTAGTAATTTTACACACTTGGTTATTTTCATACTCGTAGCCATTTTTTTGCACACACTTAATTAATTCATTAACACATAACAAAATTTAATTAAGATTCTCTTTCAAAAAAAGATCTTATTCATTAGTATCATTACATATGAATATTCTTCTTTTATACAAATCCCTTCTAAATGCTAAAAACTCACTTCAAAATTACTTGTGTACATAACTAAACAAATATTTTCATAGAGCACGAACAAGTTGCATCATTTTTACCCTCAAGATCAAGTTGCGAGGCATTCTCATCCCCGATGTACTCTTCGTACATGCCCTTCTATCCCTTTAATCTGACTTAAATGAAAAAAGCAATCATGCTATAAGTCAACAAGAAGAGAACAAATTCTTTACTCTCTGAGGAGAAATAGTATGTTTTTATTTGAAAGACTTCCGAAGTAAAGAAAGAAGCAAAAGAACAAAAAATAAGAGCAGAATGAGCTAAAACTTAAAAATGATAAGATTGCAAAAGCATGTTCCCTTTGTTTTAATATGCATGTAGCTTTACTTGCCTCATGCTCATATAACTTCAACTAAGTGACGGAAGTTATGATGAATTTGTCATAACCATTTTCACACAGAAAATAACAAAATATAGTTCTTTCTTATTTATTAAAGAACACTCAACATGAAGTCTTGATATTCAGTTGCATGTACAGTTAAAGAACACTGAACATGAAGCACTTATCCCACAGATAAATGGCAACAGTTAAACATAACTTTGTGATGCACCTAAGAATATGCATGAAAGTTTATTTACTGTGAAAGGAAATAGGGCCTGAAACTTCAATTTAGAGACATTTGAAAGAAAATTACTTTTGTAGAAATGTTCAGTCCAAAATCTATAAGAGAACAACGGGACAAAAAATACCTTTGCTCTATATTGTAAAAGTATACTCATTTCCCCAGTTTCTCGCATTCCTGAAGTGCTACTTGTTTCCTTTTGTCTTGAACTTACCTGAAATGAAAAGAAAAAAAATGGAATCAAATATTAATCAGCTCAACAAATTATAAGGCTGATGAGTACACTATTATGCTTCCTTTAGCAAAATCATTAAGAGAGCTTCGACAATTTAAGAGCATAAGCAAAATCATTAAGAGAGCTTTGACATTTTAAGAGGATAATTAAGTACTATTTTCATTGTTAAGAGTCCTGACTATTTAGCACAAATTATAGCATATAAGAAAGAGAAACTACATACTTCATACCTCAATTAATCAAACACTAAGAACTTTACCCAAAATTAGTCATTTTCACAAAATTTCTCATAAACATTCAAAGCAAAATACCATCCAACTCTATTAAATACCACAATATAACCACAAGTTGAGTACCTTAGCTGTAACCTTGAAGTTTAAGTTTCAATCAACAGTTTTGATGCTTACTAGGTCCATTTATGCTTGAATACCCTTGTATAGTGGTTTACAAAAAATTTCAGCAACATTTAGTTCGATCCAAGAGTTCTCTTTAGTTTCTTGACTTCTTCCCCCAATTAATCAAGTAACCTTGAATGGTATATCAAGTTAATGATATATCCTAAAATATATTCTTACATATTCAACATAAATCTTCGAAGAGAGTTAGGTAAAGCAAACTTTGATATTCAGTTGCAGGTACAGAGTAGAAGAATTCTCCCCATATCAACAAAACAACATATATAACAATATATTCTAGATTTAAAGAAGAATTCTTCCCATATCAAACAAAAATCATTTAAAAAAATCAAACAAGCCGCCTTATGAACATCTAAAAGCATCCACCTCTTTGGCATACGGATCCACAAGAAGAGAATGTGTGAAGTGAACGCCAAGCAGATGTGACGCTAACAGTGAGGGATGTACTCAGCTCCTAGAACTTAGTCGAGTTTTCAATGACTCAATAACCTTTAATCAAGAATAAATCCTTCTAATCAAGAAAAAATATTCAAACCAACACAAATGAACTACTAAATCAAACAAAAATATCAAACAACACAAACATGCAAACTAAAAACACACCTTTGATGAACACAGAGAGAACCAACGAAGAGATCGAGAGCTAGACGATAAGAGAGAGCAGCGAAGAAGAGAGAGAGAGAGAGAGAGAGAGAGAGAGAGAGAGAGAGAGAGAGAGAGAGAGAGAGAGAGAGCTGTACTCGACTCCTAGAACTTAGTCTAGTTTTCAACCCTGCTAGACTCGAGAATCACTCTTCTTTCCCAATAGTTATTTTCTTCTTGCATAACAAATTTACCCTACTTCAAGTTTGGGAAGGATAGTGTTTGGTACATCTATTTTTAATTAACTGCCACGATCATTTTAATAAATTATATGTTGATTTTGTTGACACAGGTAACAAGGCAGTCCGAATTATGGTCAAGGTATAGGTTTGTCTGTTGCTGTCAAAGATGCAGTACTCTAACTTATGTGGACGATGCTTTACAGGTAGGAATTTTTTTACTTACCCTTTCTGTCCATATGAATTTAGGAATGTCTTATAAGTATTTGCTTTTGCAACATAATGCTTCATGAGTTAGTTCACTGTTTTAAGGACTAGATCTTAACAGTCTTATATCCAAACTAGTGGATTTTGTACTACAGCTTGCAATCTACTATGATTATTATTTCTATTCTTTGGTCTTTCAAATAGAAGTAGACTAGTATCCATAGCACTAATATTTTAGCCACTTTATTTATCTTTTTCATTTTCCTCAACAAAATTTCCAACTCTCATTTCTGTTATCTGCCGTTTTCCCGTTTTTCCTCGACGGTTTTGATATGACCATTTTTGTTACATTTCTTGGTGGTGTGAAGTTTAATATGGTCAATTAAAAGCGAACCACTATTTCTGACTCGGAAAAGAAAATATACCATCCACTAAGCTGCAACTTGATGTGTACAAGGGAAATCTCTCCACCCTAACTGTTTTTTGAATGTGGCACTGAAGATACTATGTATTTTTCATCTTATTTGACCTTCTCAGTCATTAGTACAAGCACAAAGTTACCGTGCTACTTGAAATTTTAGGGAACCCTCACTCCCTCCTCCCACTGAAACCCCCAAAAGAAAGAACAACAGATCGGAAATTTTAGTATCTATTTCCTTTATTTTAACAACAGAGACACTCAGTCTATTCTACTCTGCACTGCAGGGAATTTCTTGTGCCAATCTGGAATTATCCACTTCAACTTCTGCTATCAACTTCTATTGTGATAAAGCAATTAGAAGATTAACTAATTACACATATGATGCAATAGACGAGTACCTGTCAATTGGTAATCCCAAATCTTGTTGCGAGAAGCTTGAGAACATGCTTGTAATAGGTTTTAGTGATGAGTCATTGGAAGGTGACCAAGGAAAGCAGCTAACAACTTTTATGTTGCATCCCCTGCACCACCTATCTCTAAACACTTATACAACTCTCGCTTCAGCTTATAGAGTTCGTTCAAGTGACATTTTGGCTTTATATCCTGAAGTAGATGAACATCTGTTTGAAGCTTTTGAAATGAACAGGATAAGTGCAGCATACACATTGTTGCTTGCAGGTGCTACCAACTATCTTTTTCTTTCTGAGCCATCTCTGATTGCATGTGCTGCAAATTTCTGGACTGGTGCTGGGGAGTCTTTATTAACTCTTGCAAAAAGCTCCATATGGATCAAGTTTGTAGAGAGG
>QANY01008681.1:138094-329756 GCA_003255025.1 Datisca glomerata
CTACTCGATAAATCTCAAATCTTGATTTTCTTGATTGAAAGAAAAAACTATTAATTTAAGTTTACTATGTAAGTGTGGTTAATCTATCATTTTCAACTAGTAAATTGGTCAATTTATTCAATTTTTCTTGTGACTTAATTATTTGTGAATAACTAGTAATCAATTTTAGTTTAATAAAACTATTTTTGAAATTAATTTCTTAGTTAAATTTATAGGAGTAATATTTTCCGTTGCTCTAATATTGTTATTAACTGCTTTGATCCAAGTTAATTCTCGAATGCAACAATAATAATAACAATCAAATTGTATTTTAATCTCACATTTAAAAAGTGAGATTTTGATCTTAACTTTTGTAAATGCAACACTAGTAGTCTAATTCTAAATAGTTAAAGTCATTAATAATAAAAAACACTCGGGGCTGTCACATGATTCTTTCTAGCTAGTATAAATAAAGACATAATGTAGTCAAAATTCACGTAAAATTTAGATAAAGCGGACAAAATGTAAGCGAACTCATCAAAAAGGTGAAAATAGACTTTATTTTAAAGTTAAATCAACCTTAAAGTTCTTCCAACTAAGCAATTATGTGTACGAGAAAAGAACCATGTGGCGTATTGTGCTCATCCAATCACTGTTCTTAGTGTTTGTTTAAAATTAGATTACTGGTCCTGCAATCATATAAAAGTTGAGCAACTAAAATGACACTTTTCAAATATTAGGGATTAAATGGTAATTAGACTGAAACATCAATGCTGTTGGTGTCATTTAATCATAAAGAATTTTTCTTTCAAGAAAGAAAAACATAAATTGCATGTTTCAGATTGATAAGGGCGTGTTGACGTAAACATATTAATCCATACATGTAATACAAAATTGGGCATATCGTTTGTTCCAGGGTTTATGGTGATATATATATGAGTGATTTAGTTTATGCCAAGTATGACTGAGAACGTGGAAGTTGGTGGTCGGAGGGTGAAGGACAAGCAATCTTATGCAGCCGTCAGAAGGTCACAAATGTCTTTAAGACTCTAAGGTAGGTGAGGAACTCGAGTAGAGAATATTCTTAGTGTTTTGTCTCGAGATTAGTGAGAATTGATTGTCTTAATAATGGTGCTAGGGACCCATTTATATAGATGGGGTCGAGTGGAGACTACACGAATGTCCCTTTCAACCACGTGCAAATCGCGTGTCCACACTTAAAACGTGGTCACACACTACACTCATGACACCATGCCTAAGGTAGGTGAGAAACTCGAGGTAGGCGAGAAACTCGAGTAGAGAATATTCTTAGTGTTTGGTCTCGGGATCAGTGAGAATCGATTGCCTTAATAATGGTGTTAGGGACACATTTATATAGATGTGGTCGAGTGGGGACCACATGCATGTCCCTTTAAGACTCTAAGGTAGGTAAGAAATTCAAAAAGAGAATATTCTTACTGTTGGGTCTCAGGATCAGTGAGAATTGATTGCCTTAATAATGGTGTTAGGGGCCCATTTATATAGATGAGGTCGAGTGGGGACCACACGCATGTCCATTTCAACCGCATGGAAATCGCGTGTCCACGCTTAAAATGTGGTCACACACTAAAAACATGACACCGTGCCTAAAATGTACCACATCCATAAAACGACATAACATAGGAAACTGCGTCTGAGGTTACCCCGTGACTGCATTGGAAGCCACGCCCGGGGTTCTCCCCGTGGCGTCATGGGGAGCCACCTCTGGGGTTCCTCTGGAGTGGCATGGAAAACTGCGCCCAGGGTTTCCCCCGTGGCAGCATGGAGAGCCACCTTCGGGGTTCCCCCCGGGTGGCCTGGGAAGCCGCCTTCGGGGTTCCCCCAGGAGTGGCATGGGGAGCTGCGCCCGAGGTTCTCCCAGGGTGGCATAGAGGAGGCACTTCCAAGACTCATAACTTGGCTACATCCTTCAAGGAGATATTCTCACCCCGTTGTAGCGAATCTTGTCCTAATCCTACCAGACTACAACCCCAGATTGTTCCTAGGAAGTTATATTACATGTTTGATCGCCTCCACAGAAATCTCAAGAGGAACTTGGGACGATAGAATATCACCTCTGATATTGATTTATCATTCTTACAGGTGTTCATCTGGGAGCGGTTCCTAATGTGTGCCCCTTCTTGGTCTCAGTCTGATATTGGTTATGTCAATCCGCCCCGGGCATGGGCATGGTGCAGTGACAAACTTCCAAAGTGTATGTCTTTTTCTACTCATACTGACATCTTTGGGTACTTTCTAGTGTGACCCTATACCTTATGTCTGGACGGTTACGTTAAGGATGACCTATGGCCCTTTTTTGGGAAGCACATTGCCTTAGGCATGTATGGTTCTCCCCTTCGGCTCTCCGATACTGACGCGACTATGTTGGCTATTTTGACACCATCGGAGCTCTCGGTAGTGACTGAGTGAGTGGGAGAGGCTAGGCTGAACGAATTTTTGAGCACTTGTTACCAGTGCAATCGAGTGGCTCGCCAATGTGGTTTTGATCAGTGAATTACATCGGGGCAACGACCATATATCTAATTCAGAGAAGCCTTTGAGTATTGGATGGTAGAGGCATGTACCCATAGTAACATTGCGTTGTTTTTCCCTGTTCCCCAATCTACCCGTAAGCCTAACGCGTCGACGTTAATGAAGAGATATTGGGAGGCCTTGGCTGACCTGTGGCGACAATACCTTCAATCTCCCACTGTTGATCTAACAGAGGAAAATATTTACAGAGGAGACCTGACGCTGCAGCCCATGAAACCACCTCCTAGCGGAGGAGTGAGCCAGATGGCCTTTACTGTACCCCAATGGGAAAGGAAGACTCCCGCCGTTGGTTACGAGACTTCTGTCGAGACGTCCGAGTTAGGTGATTCTGATCATGACTGGGTTGATTCTTCAGCCACTTCCCACAGCATTCTTAAGGCCAGCAACTAACCCTAGGCTCAAATCCACACCGATACACTGACACCCTAGAGTAGTGATGAGGGATTTCCCGGTAGAGAGGCCTGACGATGCATCTACTCCAAGAGACTTGGAGCCACCTCATCATAAATTCTGAGGTAACATCATAAGTTTTGACGACGAACCTCCGGTAAGTAACAATTTTTCTTTTCCTCACGCTACCTTTTTGCATTCTGATTACAAGTTAGAGAACAAATGTACTTTATAGGTGACATGTAGCTCCTCTAGGGAGGTCAGTGAGGGCTGTGAAATGCTCTTACAACAGCAGGCTGGAGGCATTTGCCGGGTATCTATAACACCCCTCTTTTTTTTTAATTCGATTATTATGACTCAATCTTATGATACTTCTTTTAGGTTCATGATTCGAAAATGGTTGTGAACTCTCGAGCTTCGAACGCTGCTAGGGGATCTGATCCTACCTTTACATATGTTTCGCCAGCATTTCATGAGGTGGAAGTTATTCGCAACGTATTCGCCCATTTCAGTCTTTATATATAGTTTCACTTTAACTCTTCCTTTCCCTTCTTTGACACTTGCTATTTTGCTCTTTTAGGACCCTGTCGTACCTCTTTCACCTACTTTTAAGCCAATGCCGTTTACCAGACCATGGGTGTGGACAACACGGAGAATCCTTCAGTGGATGTCACCCCCGACCTGAATGCTCTAGTGCCCTCACAGACACGCCCTCCGAGCCCCGAAGCTCGCACAAAGGTGAACGCACCTTCCGTGATTGTCTTTGTGACTTGCGTTTTGTTATTTTTTACCTGCTTCTCTTTTCAACAGGGTTCCCTCGACATCTTCATGAATATCCTTGAGTTTTCATCCCCCAATCTGCAGCGTGAATCCATGGGTGAATGCTCAGTTGGTCTTGATATTCCCTTGGAAGATCTGGATGACATTGGGATTGACCTCACCCTTGGGGCCACATACTATAACATTTTTGGACTTCCCACTAGGGCACGACCAATGCCACGAGGTGAGCCTTCCGCACGTACAATGATGGAAGAGAAGGCAGGGGTCGAGAGGAAGGCCCGTCGGGAGTCTTCTCAAGATGCTCATAGCGTTGTAGAGGACCATACCGGTCTATTATCTACTATCGAGGTCAGTCGGTCACCAACATTGGCCAATACTCTTCTTTTGATCTGGAGTCTTTTACCTTAACACTGTTCGGGAAAATTGGGGAGTTTCATGGATTGATGATTGATAGCCTCCTACTCCCGTGCTTATAGAGGGCAGAGTACTCGCACCCTTGTACCGGCTTCAGCAGCATGAAAGGAATTCCAGGGATCCGTTGGGTGTCTCTCGAGATGTTGGCTCAGATTCTCTACATCATAGATCATTCATCTAATGAGGACCCGGACCCCCAGGCTCTTGCTTTCTTGTTGGGTAACTGGAGTGATCTGCCCCCTATAGGATTGAACTTAGACTGGCTTCATCCTCACATTCACATATGCAGAAGGCTTCATAGATGTGATCTTAGAATCAATCAGGTAGAAGCTTTTGAGGAAAAAATGACGGAGCATGAGGCAACTATAACTAGAGTAGAGGCGGAGATGAATGACATTAGAGTCAAGATAGCATCGTGTCATGCTGGAGCATTACCCTAACATCTCGTGCAAACATGCTCCTGATTTGTTTCCCCAACCATAGCTTTTGTATTTTCTTTTCTCGTATTATTATACATCTGTAAGATATTAATATAAAATCATGTTATTATTTTATTTCATAGTGCATTTACTCATACTTAGCACAACATTTTTAGTCGTTACTTAGCACAATCATTATCGACTGAGAGAGTTTATAAATCAAATCAGTATATCGCGGCCACATTCAGCTAAAGAAATGATAATTGAGACAATTCTCATAACATGACGGCCAAATTCCGCCTTTGTAGTTGTGTGAGTTTCAACAATGAGTTAAGGATTATTCTACTTCTCCCCCCTTTTTTACAACAGCTAAGTTATGTTTTAGGGGGATAGCAACAACGTTTAAATTCCGCCCGGACATTTCAACTCACTAGACATGATATTTGATAGAGAAAAGAAAGATGGAACTTGTATTAATCTTTGAATATTGTATACATCTCATCGTTGGCCTTCCTACTTTCACTGAAACGTCTTACATGCGTTTTAAGAAAAAAACTTCGCCGAAATTTCTTACTATCATAATCAAATTCTAGGAATAACCTTTATTACAAGCTAGGAATATTAAAGAAAAACTTTAACATTAAGCATAGTATTTCTTAATGTATTTGAAGTTGACCGTCATTGGGATGACTTGGTGCGTTTGAGGGTCGGCCAGTCAGAAGTACCCGTTGTCGGCTACAAAGGCGATCACATAGGGTCCTTCCAACTTGGGCTCGAATTTATTTGCATGTCTCCCTTTCATCACGTGCTTAACCACTTCAGCACTAAGTCCCCCACGGCAAAGGCCCGAGGCTTCATAATAGCTTCATACGTCTGACCCATGCACCCTTGGAATGGCTAGATTCTTTTCTTTGCCTTGTCTCTTCTTTCCTCTAAGGCCTCCAAGTCTCCAAGGCATGTGGCCTGTTCTACCTCAGCGATTGAAAATAGTTTAGCAGAAGGTACCATCACCTCTGCGTGTATCATTGTTGCGCAATCGTATACCAATGAGAAGGGTGTGGCCTGAATAGGGGTACGCTTTGACGTATTGTACGCCCAAAGTTCTAAGGGTAATAGCTCATGCCAATTTTCTTAGTCTTCGTGAACCATCCTACTTAGGATCCTTAGCAACGTCTTGTTGGTCACTTCTACATGCTCGTTTCCCTTGGGGTAGTGGGGTGAAGATCTGTCGTGGCGGATGTTGTCGTTCTCGAACAGCTGAGACACCACTTGAGTAGTGCCATTATTTGATATTATCCTCCTGGGTAGTCCAAATCTACAAATTATTTTTTCTTTGATGAAGTAGTAGACTTGTCCACCCGTTCCCTTCTTCAATACAACTGCCTCAACTCATTTGGTGAAGTAATCTGTAGCAGCCAGGATCCATATGTTCCCCTCGGATGCAGGTGAGATCGGGCCTATGAAATCCATCACCCAAGTATGAAATGACTAAGGGATTCCACCAGGTGCAAGGGCACAGAAGGTGCGTGTATGACATTCCCTAACACTTGGCATGCATAACACTTCCTTGCGAACTCATCGAATCCACCTCCATGGTTGGCTAGTAATACCGCATTCACAGTAACTCCTCGTACAAACGTCTTTCGCCATGCTGCTCTCCGCAGGCGCCTCTATGAAATCTCTTCCATGATCACGCGTTGTTCCTCGAGCCCAAGGCATTTGAGTGGTCGATTATTTATCCCCCTTCGCAAGAACTCTACCCTCAAAAGAAAGAAGCATGAGCTCATTCTTTTGATATTAGTGACGTTTGTGGGGTCCGTAGGTAACAGTCTGTCTGTCAGATAGGTGACATACGACTGCCTCCAATCGGTGACAACTTCTATGATGTACACTTCTTTTGGGTCGGGCAGGAGTTAGCACTTTGGACAGTCCTTTTGGAGTGTAAGGGCTTCTTTATTCATGTTCGACCAATAGTACCCCATCCTTTATAGGTGTCTATGTAATAGTGACCCGTCCATGGAGCAAATGTCTTCATGAAGCCGTTGGAGTCGCCTTTTTCCTTCCTCAATACTTATGCACCTGGCAAGGACCCCATCCGTTCACCGATTGAACAATACTCCCTTTAATTGCATAAAAAATTTTAAGTTCCGGTCGACCATTATGCTCTATTCATTAAGCCGTCTTCGAAAACTATCTCTCCAACCTTGATACACAACCCACTCGAAACTCTCAGAAATAGCAGGACCAGTCTGGACAGCTACTTCGATAATAGGGATAGAGGCGTGTGTTCAAAGGATGACTTCTCGAACGTGTCAGTCAGCTTTTGGACTTTATGCTTGTACTGTGTGAGGGAGGGCTCCTTGATGGAAAACTCCCTATTAACCTGGTTAATTATCAAATTGGAATCTCCCTTCACCTTGAGCGACGTTGCCCCTTTTTCCTTTGCTTACTTTAGGCCAAGCACCAATGCCTCATATTCATCTTCGTTATTCGTGCAAGGGAATGTCAACTTCTACGCCATAAGAAACATGTTACCCATAGGGTCTTCTAGTACGAGCCCCTCTCCACATCCGTTATGCGTTGACGATCCATCGAAGGTCAACCCCCATACTGACTCTCCACAAAGGTTTAACTCGTAAAACTCCCCTGGGATGGTTTCATCTGAAGGCTCAGACTTTCCCACTACATAAAAAAAAATGCTCTGATAGTGGCTCAAAAATGCTATCATAGGATTTTTTAAACGCTATAAAAAGTCTACAATTTAAAACTCATTATTATTCAGATCTAAATTAAAACATGTGAATCTAAACTTAAACATTTAAAAGCATTGAATACATTTAAATAAAAAGAAGTTATGAATCACAAACCTTCGTCCTTGCGTAGAAAAATGAAATAGTTTCCACAAAGAAATCTTTTTGTTCGTTATCTCAAAGACGCCAAAGTGGAAAACCTCACAGTTCTATTCGTTAACCACAAAGCAGCCAAATTGTTCTCTTTGTTTTTTTTGTTGATTCTCGCCTCTGGACGAAGAGGACAAAAGAAAATAGTGGTTTTTCTTTTGTTAGGTAGCGAGAGACTATTTTAGAGAGGGAGAGATGAAGGAATATAAATATGTATATTTAGGTTAGGGTTAGCTTTAGGTGTATGCATGTATTGGTGTGAGCAAGTTAGAGAATGAGATATAGATGAATAAAAAAAATCAAAATAGTGTTAAGGTTTTTTTTCGTAGGGTATAAATGCATATATGGTGTGAGTGAGCTTAGAAAAATACAAATAAATCTAATCTTAATAAGTCAACAATTTTGATAACTAATATCAATTATATTAAAATTATACTAGGCACGTAACGAGTCGTTAGATCACCTTGAATCGTTTCTCTGTAAGACATTTAATTAATTCAATCCAAACGTTAAGTCAAATAATCATAGGATAATTAAGAGTAAAAATTAACAATTAAACACATAATTATTGTAAAATTAGTTGGGGTGTTACAATTTCCCCCCACCTAAAAATAATTTCCTCCTCGAAATTAAAACGTACCAAACACATGTGGATACTTGACACGCATCCCATGATCGCTCCCAAGTTGCCTCCTCTACTGCATGATTTTCCCATAACACCTTGACCATACGAATCTTCTTTTGTCTAAGTTCTTTTTCTTCTCTATCGAGAATCCTGATGGGTGCTTCTTCATAAGTAAGGTCTTGGCGGAGGTCCAAAGCCTCATAGCTAAGAACGTGAGATAAGTCAGAAAGATACTTCCTTAACATCGAAACATGGAATACATTATGAACTCCCAACATTGCTAGCGACAATGCAAGTCGATAAGTTAACTCTCTGATTCTCTCCAATATTTCAAAAGGTCCTACAAAGCGGGGACTTAATTTGCCTTTCTTCCCAAACCTCAAAAGACTTTTCGTAGGAGCGACCTTTAGAAATACTTTGTCGCCAACAACAAATTCTGAAGGCTTCCTTCTTTTATTTGCATAACTCTTTTGTCTACTTTGAGCTGTCTTCATTCGCTGACGGATCTTTTCAACTATATCAATCATTTTTTGAACAATCTCGGGGCTCAACAATTTTTATTCTCCGACTTTGTCCAAATGAATAGGCGATCGACATTTTATCCCGTACAATGCCTCATAAGGTGCCATACCAATTGTAGCTTGATAACTATTATTATAAGAGAACTCGACAAGAGGAAATATCTCTTCCCAAGTGCTCTGAAAATCAATAACACAAGCTCTCAACATATCCTCAAGGGTTTGAATGGTCCTTTCTGATTGCCCATCAGACTGTGGATGAAAAGCTATGTTGAACCGTAACTGTGTACCCATAGCTTTATGCAAGCTTTTCCAGAAAGTAGAAGTAAACTTCGGATCACGATCTAACACATGGACTCCATGAAGTCTTATTATTTCCCGCACATACAATTGAGCATACTGCTCCATCTTGTAGATATTTTTGACCGGCAAGAAGTGAGATGACTTAGTAAGCTGATCAACAATAACCCAAATAGAATTGTAACCTTTCAAACTCTTCGATAGTCCCAAAACAAAATCCATACTGATGTGCTCCCACTTCCGCTCAGGTATCATAAGTGGTTGCAAAAGCCCAGAAGGTCGCTGATGCTCAGCCTTAACCTGCTGGCACGTAAGATAATGTTGTACATACTCTGCCACATCTCGACTCATGCCAATCCACCAATAATGTTCTCTTAGACTCTGATACATCTTCATACTTCCTAGATGAATTGAGTATGGAGTGCCATGAGTTTCACTCAAAACGTAGAGCTACATCGGTACTATCAAACTGCCATCATAACGAAGAGCTCCATCGATAGTGATGACAAAATCAGTATGTTTACCATCTTCCACCTCTCTTCGAAATTTCAAAAGTTGTGGATCATTCAATTGTCATATCTTAATTCTTTCAAAAAGAGTTGGACAAACCGTCAAAGTAGCGAGATAACCAGAACCTTCCCAAGGAAAAATTTCCAATCCAGATCTCTGAATCTCCCTTAACAACGGTTTCTGAATGACTTGCAAAAAAGCAATAGAACCTGAATCCTTTCTACTCAAAGCATCCGCTACTACATTAGTCCTGCCCAGGTGATAATTGATTTCACAATCATAATCTTTGATAAGTTCTAACCACCTTCGTTGCCTCATATTCAACTCTTTCTGAGTGAAGAAATACTTGAGACTTTTATGATCAGTGAAGATTTCACATTTAACCCTATAAAGATAGTGCCTCCAAATCTTCAACGTAAACACAACAGCTGCGAGCTCAAGATCGTGGGTAGGATAATTCTTTTCGTAATCTTTTAGTTGTCTTGAGGCATAAGCAATCATCTTACCATGTTGTATAAGCACACAACCAAGACCCTTCTTCGAAGCATCACTGTAAACGACAAACCCTTCATTACCTACAGGAAGTGTTAAGACTGGGGCAGTTGTTAAACGCTCCTTCAATTCTTGGAAACTCCGTTCGCACTCCTTGGACCACTGGAATTTCACATTCTTCCTCGTTAGTTAAGTTAATGGTGAGGAAACTTTTGAAAATCCTTCAACAAATCTTCGATAATAGCCTGCTAATCCTAGAAAGCTATGAACTTCACCAACATTAGCCGGAGCTAGCCAACTTTTAATTGCTTCTATCTTGTCGGGATCAACTGTTATACCTTCTTTTGATATGATGTGCCCCAAAATGGTACCCTATCCAACCAAAATTCACATTTCTTAAACTTGGCAAATAACTCCTTCTCACGGAGGGTTTCCAGTACCATCTGAAGGTGTTGCTCATGCTTCTCCTTAGACCGAGAATAAATCAAAATGTCATCAATAAATACAATGACGGAATGATCTAAATATTCTTTACAAACATGGTTCATAAGATCCATAGATGCTGCAAGGGCATTCGTCAACCCAAACAGCATTACATGAAATTCATAATGCCCACATCGAGTATGAAATGCAGTCTTGGGGATGTCATCTCCTCTGACTTTCAATTGGTGATACCTAGAACGAAGATCAATCTTGGAAAAATAACTTGCACCTTGAAATTGATCGAACAAATCTTCAATTCTCGGCAGTGGGTATCTATTCTTGATAGTCACCTTGTTTAGCTCGTGATAGTCAATACACAGCCTCATCGTTCCATCTTTCTTCTTTAGAAACAAAACAGGAGCACCCCAAGGGGAAAAACTAGGTCGAATGAATTTCTTATCCAACAGTTCCTGCAACTAGACTTTGAGTTCCTTGAGTTCAGCCGGGGCCATACGATAGGGAGCTTTAGATATTGGGGCTGTACCAGGCACAAGGTCAATGACAAAGTCAAGTTTCCTATCTGGCGGTAGACCTGGTAGATCCTCGGGAAACACATCAACAAACTCTCGTACTATAGGTACATTTCCTATAGAATGACCTTCTTCCGGTAATTCTATCAATGATGCTAAGTACCTCATACATCCTTTATTCAACAATCGACAAGCCTTCATAGCAGAGATAAAAGGACTACGAGGTTTTGACTTAGCTCCCACAAAATGAAAATGGACACTCCTGGACGTTGAAATAACACTTCTTTTTCATGGCAGTCAATAGTTGCGTAGTGCTTCGATAACCAATCCATCCCCAAAATAATGTCAAAGTCATAGACATCCAAGATTATAAGGTCAGCAGACAGTACATGCTTTTCTATCACTAATGGATAGTCATTTATAACTTTATTCGCTTCTAGAACCTTCCCCGAAGGTGTAGATACATAAAATGGTGCCTCTAAAAGTACAAATGGCAACCCTAATTTCTGAGCTAGCAAAGGTTTTATGAACGAATGAGTAGCACCAGAATCAAACAAAATACAAGCAACCATTTCACATACAAAAATAGTACCTAAAACAACAGTCGGGGAGTTATCAGCGTCCTCTTTAGTCATCACAAACACTTGAGCCTAGGTCTTCTTCTGGTCATTGTTATTGTAGGTGTTCCCATCATAATCTTTAGCAAGGTGACCATGTTTGCCGCACCTGAAACACAAGCCTGTACCCATACGACATTCACCAAGGTGTTCCTTGCCGCACTTCTGACTTGTCCTTCTTGGTTGCTTTCCTTGTTGGTTTTTGTTGTCATTTCCACCGCTAAATTTCCTTTTCTGATTGTCCCTCTTCCATAAATTTCCTTTAGAATTGCTTCCATTATGCTTCTGACCACTTATATGGAATTTGTTCTGGCCTAGGTCTAGGCATTGTGCTCTTTCCACTAACAATGCTTTGTTGACCACTCCATTATAAGTAGCAAGCTCGAACGAAATCACCGCTTGCTTGATACTGGATCTCAACCCTTCCTCAAAGTGTCTGGCTCGACTCTCTTCTATTGCCTCCAAATCTGGAGCAAACTTCGCTAATCGTGCAAAAGTTGCTTCATACTCAGTGACGGTTTTACTTTCTTGCTCTAGATTAACAAATTCTCTCTCCTTTTCCTGTCGAACGCTTTTTGGGAAGTAATGATTGAAAAATGCGTTCTTGAACATATACCAAGTGAAGACCTCAACATCATTTTCATTTTGGCATTTAATCAGTCACCACCAATCATACGCATCTCCTTGCAACATGTAAGAAGCAAAGTTAACCTTATCTGCATCAGTGCACTTCACCACAATGAATGCTTTCTCCATCTCACTAATCCACATTTCAGCTCTAAGTGGGTCAATAGTTCCTTCAAAAGGTGGTGGAGATAACTTCTTAAATTCAGAAAATTTATGTTGACCATTTTACGGAGGGGGGGGGGGTGCACATTTTGTTGTTGAGCTTGTCCTAACGCAGCTATTGCTTGCATAAATGTTTCCAAAGTCAGCAGGGTACCATGTTGATCGTTCCCCGTCTCATTACCGTTCACCCCAAATGGTTGACCATCAATACGATTTTGAGCGTTCCTAGGAGGGATTCTGGTACAAACAGATTGGTTTTAACACGTCTATCATTTCATTGTAATTTTATATAACAAACAAAATAATACAATAAATATCATTCTAACAATTAAACATTAAATCTTACCAAGAGATTGCGACAAGACCTCTTGTGGCGTGACTCAGTAGCTTTTCCTCCTTTTAAATTAGAAAAATTGATGAAGTATATAGAATCGTCTAAACCTTGGCTCTGATACCAAACTGTAACACCATACTAAAACTACCTTATTGATTATAATTTAGGAAGTGATATTCTCTTTAACGTTAATTAAACATTTAATATGAAAGATATAGCTTAATTTAAGACATAACTTTATCAAATCCTTTATTTAAATTTATAGGTATTGAATTCAAAGTACTTAAATAATAATAAAAAAATTTGCAGCGGAAACTTAGTCAAATAACAACCAATAATTTTAATCTAAATCGTCAAAATAATAAGAATTAATCATAAAATAATTGTCTAAAATCTTTATTCAAACTATTCTACTGAGTCAAATTCGCATGCAAGGTATCGTCTCGCAATTACTCCTCACCTGAAAATATTTAAAAACCACGGAATGAGCTAAAGCCCAGTAAGTAAGATCTTACACATACTCAGCAAACACATGCGCATTTAATTCCACTTTAAGAACATTTTTGTTTGACACACACTTTATAATCATTTTATCACTTTATTTCCTTTGCTTTCATTAATTACGTTTCATTACATTCTTTCCATACAAACTTGTCACATTCCTTTCTTTATATTTTCATTGCATTCATTTCTTTCCTTAATTCGCGAGCTCACTTGTGTAATGTTTAGCCAATCAGAGGCAGTGGACAATTATTATGGAACATGTTCAACTACCGGGCCCTAGTAATATCATTCATTCGTATTATATCGTTGGAAAAATCAAACGATCATCCATTCACATTATATTGCTGGACAAACCAAACGATCATCCATTCACATTAACCATTGACCATTGTCGGGTCCGCCAGTCCCCCCGCGTCCCATTTCCCACTCACGTCTTTCATGACATAAACACACACCAGGTGTTTAAACTTTTAATTAAATTGATTATATTCATACTACAAACCCTCATGTATATGTATGAACGTATTTACAATCATTAACATTACAATACAATTACATCACAGATAACATACATACAAATATAATTAAACATAATATCAAACGACATCACAATGATAAATCAATACAACATCGAATTTTACAAACATTAAAGTATGCTTAAAATTCTACTTACTTGGCGTCCTTAGTAAAACTAAATGTCTAGAGAATGCTTCGAGGGGTCAACGCTCAAAGTGCCAAAACTATTAAATTTACACATTAAGATGTTTTATCAATTTCACATAGTCATTGAAAATATAAAAATAAAATCAATTGTTTATGACATAGATGGTAGAGTGGAAAACTAAGTCACAGCTCAAGAATAAAACCCAAATATTTATATACTTTATAAGCACTGTACAAATCCAAACTCCAATAGCTTTATAAATTCATTATACTTCTTGTTTACTTGTTCTAGTTATAAAACATAGAACACAACTTATACTAGGGATTTCTAAATATTATAAAATTCATACAATATGATCTTGAAAACACTAGGGTTTTACAAATTAAATTTCATGAAATTTAGAGGTCAATTAGGTGTCAAAACATGGAAACAAATTCGTTTCCTAAAACTGTTTCTTCTGAACAAAATAGAAACTTTAAAAAGTCATATAAAATCGTATACTTTTATTTATGACCTAAAATTTATAAAGGTTATATTTCAACATGTTAAAAAGCTACCATCAAAATTTCAGACTCAAATTTCATCGTTTGCTATATGAAACATGAAGTCGATTCACAGTGTGCAGAAAAATCCGAAATCCAGTTTTCATTAAAAATCATATTATTTTTTTTTATTGAAAACATTTCTCCCTTATCGAAATTGATTCAAGAGACTTATATGATTCAAGAGACTTATATGACTCATAAAAGAGTGTTAAAACTCATTACTATTCAGATCTAAATTAAAACATGTGAATCTAAACTTAAACATTTAAAAGCATTGAATACATTGAAATAAATAGAAGTTCTGAATCACAAACCTTCGTCCTTGCGTAGAAAAATGAAATAGTTTCCACAAAGAAATCTTTTTGTTCGTTATCTCAAAGACGCCAAAGTGTAAAACCTCACAGTTGCTATTCGTTAACCACAAAACAGCCAAATTGTTCTCTTTGTTTTTTTGTTGATTCTCGCCTCTGGACGAAGAGGGCAAAAGAAAACAGTGGTTTTTCTTTTGTTGGGCGGCGAGAGACTATTTTAGAGAGGGAGAGATGAAGGAATATAAATATGTATATTTAGGTTAGGGTTAGCTTTAGGTGTATGCATGTATTGGTGTGAGCAAGTTAGAGAATGAGAGATATACGAATAAAAAAAATCAAAATAGTGTTAGGTTTTTTTTTTCTTAGGGTATAAATGCATATATGGTGTGAGTGAGCTTAGAAAAATACAAATAAATCTAATCTTAATAAGTCAACAATTTTGATAACTAATATCAATTATATTAAAATTATACTAGGCATGTAATGAGTCCTTAGATCACCTTGATCGTTTCTCTGCAAGACATTTAATTAATTCAATCCAAACGTTAAGTCAAATAATCATAGTCAGTCGATATCAATCGAATCTAGGTTTGGAACATTGGATTGCAGTAAAGCACATTCTAAAGTATCTTAGAAGAACAAGAAACTATATACTTGTTTATTCAGGTGGAGACCTGAATCGCACTAGATATACTTATTAGAAATTAGCTAAGGATAGTCGAAAGTCGACGTCTTGGTCATACAGCGAGGTGATCTTGCTGTTACGAAGATAACATTAGATCAGAATCTGTCTCTGACTGTTATGGAGATAACTGACCCATTTACCAACACACTTCCTGTGAAGTCGTTTGAGGTCATGTGCGAAACATGAGATTGACATAAATGCCACATTTACTTTAAGGCAAGTGAGAGATTGTTCGGGCTTATGTCCTCAAAACATGTGTATTGATATTTTGATATGAAATTTAATGAGATTTACATTTTTCTTATAATTGTTCTTTTAAATTATTGTTGAATAATTATTAAAATATCTATCGAGGCTTGTCATCCTCCTAGTAGACTTCTTAGGCTCGAAGCAACTCCTTATCGAGGCTTGTCATCCTCCCCGCTGCAACACAGAGCTCCTAAATCTCCCTCGCCAATTGTTCATTGGCATGTTGGAAGGATTCACACCTTTGAGTCACGACGACGAATTCGGCCTCATACCTCAAAGTGGTCTCAGCCGCCATAAACATGGCAGGCCTGCAACGGTCAAAATGCGCCAACATCACAGCATTATAGGCAGGGACTTGAAAATGATAAATTAGTGGGTAAGGAAACGACAAATAGACATACGAACTAAAGGGAAGGTACTTATACTTATGCCTATGGTGTGATCCCTGAGGCATCAGCAAGCTCTGTCAGTGGTAGTTTGAGAATGGAAGTTCCATTCTCGTGGTTTGCCCATGCCAACCACCGCTCCATTAACCTCCTCACCTCCCCACAGGCTCGGTCCCGAGGACTAAGATTCTCTCCTACCACTACCAAGGTTGTTGGAGCCTTGTGTTTCTGACCATCAAGGCCCAACCGGAGAAGTAGCCCTAGGGAGCTGAGATGAAGACCCTCAACCTCGGGATTAGCCACATCGAGCTAGACCCAAACTGATTGAAGAAAGTGGGAAGACCCCTAAAGAGCCGCATGATCAGGGCCATCTAGTGATAAGCCTCGACTAGAGGATGACCGGAGCTTCTTGGGAAGATTCCCAACAATCTTTGGGGAAAGGGTAAAAATGGTAGAAGGAAGGAGAGGCGTAGGCAGCGAAGTCGCTCCCGAAGTTCCCCGAGGATGGTTAGGGAGAAGACGCATAGGGAGGGTCTCCATCTCCTTCAACTTCCCCAGCTTCTTAGAACGAATGGCCTCCAACGTCTTCTCCTTGCACTCTCGAGCTCCACCTAGGGTTTGTTCGAAAAAGCCACTTCTGCAAGGAACGGTATGATAATAGGGCTATGCACGGAAAGATAAAAGAGGAGGAGGAAAGAACAAGCAACAAGATATAGGAATGTTGTCACATACGTTGTGAAGAAAGGGGTTTGGAACTACGAAGGCTGGAATTCTCCAAGGTTGATCCTGCTAAACAGGCCTTGTCGAAGACCTCGACCGTGAGACTCACTGGAGGATCCATGTATAGTCCTGCCTAGAGAAAGGAGGCGGGAGAGGTAAGAAGGCTGAAGTGGCGCTGTTGCAATGGAATTCCAGCTACATTGAAGATTCGGGCCGCAAAGTCGACAAGGAGTTCCTTAGGTTTCTCCCCCCCCCCCCCCCCCCNCCCCCCCCCACTACGCACAAGGAAATATAGTAGTTAACATTCAGGGCTGGGACAAAAACACTTTTTTTTCTTCTCAGTTATAATCTTACCTACAGCCCAAAAAATATGAGGTATAGAGTATATGATCCCCGAATCTTCAGGATGAGACTCCCAAGATCTAGAAACTATGAACCAACGGTCTTTTCAGTCATGGCACTAGGTGGGAATGGTGTCCACGAGCCCTTTCACCCCCTGGTCATACCTGGAGGCCGGGAGGGAACCGCTGGTCTCGATCGAGGGAGCATCCTCGCCTAGCTTCTTGGGAGGAGTCTTTAGCTGAAACAAGAAGTTAAATTCCTTCAACAAGAAATCAGTGGACCCAACATCCCAACAAGACCTTCCAAGAGTTAGGCTAAAGTTGGGCCAAGGTTATCCTCATTGATGAGAACCACCTTCTGAGAGAAGGGGTGTAAGGTAAGATGCAACCCGCCTTCTGGAGTCGTCGAGTATAAACCAATCCTACCATGACATGGGCACTGACTCTATCGCTATCCTCTGGCATCCGTTGATGAACATAGTCCAGAAGGTGGTACTTCTCCTGAAGGAGGGATGGATCTCATTCCATTAGGAAGGAGGGGTAGTCGTCTACCTCCCAATAGACGGGACTTCCTCTCAGGCTTATATCCCTTTCAGGATCGAAACGGGAACCGCTGGTCTCAATCGATGAGCCTGAGCCCATGTGATATCCAACGACCAAGTAGGAGAAGGAAGAGATTTGGAAGAAGCACCTAGTGAAAATTCCCTTGGGAAAAAAGAGACCAACAAGTTTTTAGGAAGAAGGAAGAAAAGGCAAAAAAGGAAATAGCCAAAGAACTCGTATCTCATAGATGATGAAAAGGGAGGGATGTGCAGAAAACCGCTCATTTAAAGGCCTTGGGATGAATGATTTGACAGGTCAGGAGGCCACTAACCTACGAAGTGACAGGCTCAAGGAAATCAAGCACACACATCAACGTGACTGATGACGTGTCAATAGTCGTGGTCCCATAGTCCTTGCTCCTCTCCCCTATGTGCCATCATCACCAATACTCCCAAGAAAGATGAGTTTCAAATTCCTACAAACGCAGGAACCGCACATAGCAAATTCCATTTTGAAGGGGCACATATCCGCCCAGATTTGTTCTCTAAGAAATTCCATAATTCGATCCTCACCCAAAGAAAAGACCTGAAAGTCTTCAGACTCAAGCAGGTAGGACACGCACGAGATCCTCGACTGGAGGCAACTGTTATTATTAATCCCAAACTACAAATGACATGTGGCATGCCATGATGAACGTTTCTACTTAGCTCCAGGAAGAGGAATGGGAGAGTTGAGCTCCTAAAACGGAAGGAACCTACCTAACCAAGTTGACCTCCAAACGAACTCGGGAAACATCAGCCAACGTGAACTAGGGGGCTTCCAGGGATAGGCCTAACGCGGAAGCTCGACTAGCCATGTGTTAGCCATCATCATTATTCGCAGAAAGTAGTGCTCTATGTGGCACTCCCCTTACCCGAAGCTTACTCGATAGGCTTCGCTCTCCAAAGGCCGAGTATAAATACCCCCTCTATAGACTGTGTAAGGTACATACCTCTCTCTTAAGGAGGAAAACTCTGCCAAAATTACTCCAGGATACTGACTTAGGCATCGGAGGCTCTTCAACGTGGAAACCATCCCTGATTCTCTTCGTCTTTAGAGTTTTTTATCTGTGTTGTGTAAACTTCAGGTAGAGATGATCCATACATGGATGAGAGACTGTACGCCACCTCACGTATGAGATTTTCAGTAATAAATGTGGCATTGCAATTGTGTTTTATTGTGAAGCCTAGTTAAGAAATGGTGGGATACAACACACACATTTCATCTAAATGAAGTGGGTGAGTTAACGATAACCTCATTGGATTTTGCTGTGATAGCTAGACTAAGATTTTTAGAACGACAGTTGGAGTATGACTTATAACTTTACAGGGATAAAATGGCATTGCGAAAGTTAGTTGATAAATTGCTTCCAGACTTAAATGCTAAAAAAGTCAGTTATCACTGGATTTATAAGAATTATGCGGAATATATGTGTGATGCTGAGAAGGGGGAAATTTTGACTCAAATTTTCTTATCGGTTCTTTTGGGAACTACTATGTTTTGTGAGAAGAGCAACAAGGTCTAGGGTGTGCAGCTTTGCCAGTATTGCAATATGGATGAGTTATGTCATGGAAAGAGTGTCACGAGTGGAGGTTTCTAAAAAGCCTAAGAGGTGTGGTCTTGGGAGAATTTACCGTGTTTGGCACTAAACAAACAAACCGATGGTCCAAACATATTCTTGAGAGTAGTGCGCTTGTTAGACATTGATGTTTGAACACGTTACGTACATTACGACCTCAAAGAACTTGGCATCAAACTTTGATTTTATCAAGACCAATGAGTTGTTCATTTTATTCTATAAATTTGTATATTGTACCTCAGTATGACTACTATTTTATTGATAAAATACTTGTTTTAGGGCTCGTAAATCAATTTGAACCCCCAGGGGAATATGAAAACTTGCATGAGTATTGCATTGACTATATACATGCTACCAGTAGGAGAATCTTGCTACAAGGACCTACTGGAAGAGCATGGTACTTAGGTGAACGTGTCATACAATAGAGTTTGAAAATCGATAGGTCAATGGTTTCGGACAGACCACCAGTGTCAATGCTTTGTGATCAATCATTCTCTAAATACCTTACAGTTGGACATGACAGCTGGCGAACAATGCATTTTATCATTAGAAATGGTGGTTATCATATGTCATTGATGAGTCGTCTTCATCTTCTCAGGTATTAATCATCTGTATATTACCATAGTGTATTACTCACGTTGTTATCCGATATTCTACTTGATATAGGCGACAACAACAGCACCAGCACTAGCACCTGTTAGAGCGACTCTTGATGATAAGAAAGTGGATGATATCCCACTATCACCCCGGGAGATAGTGAGTTCATTGAAACTTTCACAGTCGGGTCTTCCCCCAGCGGACGTTGATTATGTGAGTTATCATGTTAACGTTTCTTAGTATAGTTATTATTAATATTTAACGCACATTTCAAACAATGCAGGTGCCTGCATCATGCGCGGTAAGAATAATGATGTTGCACACGATTGTGAGTCTAAACAAGATCATCTTTGAGAAATGGTGGTTGCTTTGGAGGCGATGGTGAAGGTGATGATGAAGGCAAAAACATTGATTAAAAAGAAGAAAAGGAAAATTGTAAACTTGCTAACTTTGAATTAGTTTTTACTGTCACATAAAAATATTCAAATTAAATTCATAGTTTATATTTTGTATATGTATACATGTAGGCTCAGTTACAAAGAAGGTTGTAAATGTATCAAGGTCAATCAAGCAGGCAAGGGGGTGGGGATGGAGAAGATGAAGACAAAGATGAGTAGGCAAAGATGATGGTGAAAATTCAGTTGATGGTGATGAAGCAAAAATGACAATGATGATGACAAATGAACTAAATATGATAATTCACTTGAAGGATGTACAAAGCGTTCACATGATGCTTTGTCCAGAAAGAAAAAAAAATTCCCCATTACATTAAACTAATTAGCATTTATGTTTAATTATGTTAAGTTTCGCTCAAGTTCTGTATAAACTTACTGATGAAGTTGCTTAATTCTGATTGGATGTTTTTAGACATACTCTAAATAATCTATTGAATTATAGTGTTATTGTAACTTTTATTTTTTATGTGGGTTTTTGTCATATTTTGGGGAGGTTCTGTTGAAATTGTCCTGAAATGACTATGTTGTTATGAAGTTCTTAGTTTTACTTACCAAAGGATATGAGATATGTTGCACAAGCATAATTGAATCTTGTTTATGTGTTTAAAAATGAAAATAGATAAAGGATCAAGTAGGGACTTGATGGGTAGTACTACTCCATGGTGGCGATCAACGTCTTTCCATCAGACACATTAAAAACATACCATGGGTGGCGACTAGCCTTCAACCATCATGGCGATCACAAATTGATCGCCATCAGAGTCAAGGAAGTAGCCAATGCCATGGCGATCGCCTTCGTCACTCTTGGCAATTTCCTTCGTCACTCTCGGCGATTGCTATGTGTTTGCATCCAAAAGGTATGGTCATATTACTATGGTCATCTAGTCTCGATCTCCATAAGAAGGGTTGGTATCGCCACGCTCATGGTGATCATCATTGGTAGCATGGCGATCACACTTTCCATGGTATGCAAGTGGTTGTTGTGCAATTAATATCCCTCATTAATCTTCGACTACCAACCTTAAAAACACGAACATTGTTAAATAAACCCATTTTAAGATCTTTTTAAGTGCTATAAAGCTCCAATTTGTTGCTAATTCACCTTTAATACATTTGCTCCTTCAAATCTTTTTGTTTGAGTCATAGATTCTCAACACGAAGTTTTTGTTTCGGATACACGAAATAGGCAATATGTGTTTACTTTTCTTTATTTTTTCTGAGATTATGAGTACGTTAGATGTTTTAAACATTTTTCCGTAATGTTTCTTTAGTATGAGTAAAGTAGATGTTTAATTTTATTAAATGGCGTTAGATTGAAGTAAAGTGTCAATTTGTGTTTTGATTTAAGTTAACACTCAACTATCATTTCATTTCTTTATTAATTTGAACATCTACATAGATGAGTAACATGTATGAGACTGATGTATCAAAAAGCTTAGGTGAGACCAGTATACATCCAGGTTCCTCCACATGATTGGCAAACTTGTGTAAGGAGAATGTAATTGGTGAGACATGGATAAATTGCAAGAGGCTAAAGATTTCTACTATACATATGCAAGCAATGTTTGGCATTGTATGAAAGGATGATAATTGTAAGAACAAAGAGGGGGACATTGTGTTATGTAAATGTGTTCGCTCAAAAGAGGGCATTCAGGGAAAAAATTCATGGACATAGAGGACATCAGGCGAGAAGCGAGGGGGTTGGTAATGGTGCATTGTCTTGCTTGTTTTAGAGTAAACTTCGATAAGAAGACAAAAAATGGGTCGTTAAAGATTTTGAACCTGAACACAACCATCCCAGCATCACCGCAAGATGGGCCCTTTCTTCGATCCAATAAACTAGTGAGTAATGCAGACATAGCTAAAGCAAAATGATTGCACAATGTGGGTATCAGACTAAGCCAAGTTTTTTACTACGTGGTCGATGAAGCAGACGATTAAAAAATGTAAGGTTCTTAACGACAAATCTTTATAATAAAAGGGACATGTACTTTGTAATTTGTAGATAATTGAAATTGATTGAGGGGCAGCTCTGGCATATTTTACAATGAAATTGGAGATGGATCTGAAGTTGTATGTAGATATAGCATAGACAGTGATAATGGTCTACAAATTTGTTCTAGGCAGACCCAACGTGTCAATTTGACTATCAATGTTTCAGAGATGTATTGGCGTTTGATATGACATACAAGACAAATGCATATAAGAAGATGCTCGTGATTTCTCTAGGTGGGAGCAATCCAAGACCACGACATTTGGTTGTGCATTGTTGGTTGATGAGAATGTTGAAGGCTTTTTTGGATGCCATGAAAAACAAGATACCTCAATCGGTGATCACGGATGGCAATAAGGAAATACATAAAGTAATTAAGACAGAACTTTCCAATGTGCAGAACCTGGACTTTGTCCAGGCCTTCAAGACAGTCGTGTTAGATACCTTGAGTGAGGAAGAGCTTGATGAGGAATGGGATCGCTTGCTTCAGTCCTTCAACCTTAGCGGAAATAAATGGGTAAAATGGATTTATGTGAAGCAGGAACATTGGGCAGAGGTTGGATGACATGCCCGTCGTAGACAACAGCCCACGCCATATCTGGTAGTTCCTGTTGTATTAACATTTTCCCATCATTTATGAATCAAAGTCAAGTGATACAAAAGCAAAGATATTATTGATGGATGAATTCTATGCCACTGATTGATGAACACCTACAAACGATGCATCATCCACTCTCGAGAGTGAAGCACACGTCTAATACTTGAATACCCATGTCATGCCATTCTGAAGACCATGAATAGATTGGTCACGAGACAAAGCCTTGCAAAATTATGAAGTCTTAGCCAGCATAAGAAGATACCCATGCCTAAGCAAAGGAAGGAGATGCACAGGAAATGCAGCAAACAAAACTTCCTCACACAATTAATCCATCTCATGTTATCTTCTTCAAGCATCCACGCGATGCCCTTACGTTTTCACCATCCCCATCCTTGTAAACAAAGAAACTAAAAAATTGTAGAAACACACGCCCAAGCTGATAAATAGAACACAAGCTAACCAAACTATATACAGTCAAGTGAACAAACCTCCAATCATGCTTTAACGAAGATCTGAAAACATAAAGGCTAATCCACGAGGCAATAGTGACTTACCCATCATCCTCTACGCATTGACCAAGAAACTCATAAATAATTCCATCATATTCGAGCCATGCCTTTACCTTTAACCATGTTGTCACCTTCAAGCGTGCTTTTATTACACATTTCATATTATCAAGCAACTAAAATAACTCTTCCCTTATTGTACCATGCCAATACATTCTAGTGTCATGCCATAGTACTTCACGAACCTTGTCGTATCATATAAACACTATCAAGGCTTTTAATTGGAACCTTGCCATATCACATAATACACTTCCACAGCTTTCTTCATTGAACTCTCTATTTTTCCCCTATAGCATTTTAGTCATGCCACAGATAGACCATGCAAATTCCTATCATATCATATAGATATAATTCCTGGCACCAATAGCTAGCACATTTCTCATGCAAAACCTTGTGTTAGAAACATGCATTATGTTACCTCTTCCAAGCATTTATACTGTTGAGGCTCACTCACACTCATTCAATGAGTAAGTAACCCAACTTTAAGTCATGTCATATCATATAATCAAAATGTATTCTAACTCCAAGCTATGCCATACCATACAACTAGTATGTAGTCTAACTCCAAGCTTTGCCATGCCAATTAATCAGTCTATATCTCAACTACAAGCCATGCCATGTCATATAATCGGTTTGTGGCCAAACGTCATGTCATTCCATGCATACAATTAGTCCATAGCCAAACTTCACGTTGTATAATGAAAGCCTAACTTCGTTCCCATACTCCACTGCCCTAAGCCTCTTTCAAAGAAATAAACCTTATGCCATGCAATGCTCTTAATGTCATTTCATGCCATGCAATGCTCTTAATGTCATTCCATGCCATGAAAATGCCCCATAATTCAATATCATTCCATGTAGTGACCCATAACTTAATGTCACACCATGTAATATTCCATAATTCCATGTCATGCCACATGATGGTCTTATATCCTCATGAAAAGAGTTTTAACTCAACGCCATGCCACATAATGGTCTCATATCCTCATGACAAGAGTTTAACTCAACGGCATGCCACAAGTTTGTACTCAATGCAACGTCATACAAAAAGTTCATATATCGATACCATGCCATGCACTATGTCCCAAATTTGATGTCATGCCATGGATCCACACTATTCAACGAGCTTGCGATCCTGTTTCAATTCTTGCAATAAGTTTGAGCAAAACTAATCAGAATACATGCACTTGCCTATAGCTCAAAACCACGCCACATCATCCACCTATCTATACCTCAATGCCATGACACACTATGTAACAAGTTCTAATTCCAAAATCCCAATCAAGAAGAAAGTGGAAAATCACATAAGGCAACCTTTAAATTTTAGGGGTGATAAAATTTGATCATGTGGATCACTTATATTATGTAATCCGTGTAACTAAAGGGCTAATGTTGATACCCAAAATTTGGATAGTTCAATACGAGCAAGCTTAAAGGGAGCAATTGGGCCATCAAGGATATGCTCAACGTAATCAACTATGAGTTGTTGAACATGATATTAGCACAAGACAAACTCTGAATGAGCAACTCAATCGGTATCAATCAAGCCCCCGTGGCAAGCTAGAGACCTCAATCTAAAGGCAGAAAAAGTGACAATTGAAGTACGCACTAAAACGGACTCCAGTGCAAAGCCACACTTTCTTAGGATTGAAAAGAAGCCTAATCTAGAGCCAATTATTTCTCCTTTTTCTCCAAGCCTACCGTTCATCTACAATAGAGAACCCCATAGGATAAAAACAATCATATTGAGCACATGAAAGTGAGTTTGGCACCAAAACCCATTTGTAATTTAGCAACATTCTCCACAGGACGTCTATAAAAGGAGGCAGGGTGGAAGATTGAGGAGGACGAAGCAATCCATAGACAAGAAAATCCATCGAAGTTCCACGCTTAGAGAAATTGAAGCACAGGTTATCAGTCTCTAAAACACCCCTCCTATGCTTCACTATCTAAAACACTCCTCCTATGCTTCACTATCTAAAACACCCTCCTCTTTCTAGTTTTTCTCTAGTTGACTTTATGTTGTAATTTAAAATGAAGACCTGTGAGCAAAAATTACGCCCAAGCTATAAATCCAAAACATTGCACTATTCATCGTACTGTGAAGACATTGCGTAATCAAGATTTTAGTTTAGGAGATACCATTAGTTAGTTATAAGAACATAAATGTCAAGTTTATAATTTTTTTCCTGAATATTTCACATATTTTTGTATTACAATTATTTTAAGATACTTCATTTTTTGTCACTTGCTAATTCATATCAATATGCATTAAATTGATTATATCAATAATTAATGATTATTTCTTTATTTTTTCTTTAAACCACAAATATGACGTGTGGTTAATCTATTATATCCAAATTAATTAAAAATAAAATAGAAAACAACATTTTCTAAAAAATCATAGATTCTAAAATACATTATGTTAATAAATTATGCATTTAAATTAATATCAAAGTTCTTAATTTTTTTATTCAAACTGTGTTTGATTTAAGAGTATTATGTCCAAACCGAGGATTCCTCCATGACCGAAGTCACCATGATGTCCGAGGCACCTTCCACGAGCAAATCAATGGACACGACCCCACCTATACTTACACGATCGAGGTCACGCGGATGATGAGCTGATCTCATACCTATGATCGTGACTACTTGAGATAGCTGATATCATTTTTCTGTCACGACAATATATAATAATCAGTTATACAAGAAAATGATAAGTATACATCAAATCTATCAGGAAATATCAATGGTTGTTAAAGAGGATAAGATGATAACCAAAATATCCTGATCAGAGAATATCTTCATTCCGTATCAGAATAAGGAAGAATATACACTAAACCTGGATGTTTAACTGATACAGAAAATCATTATTAATATATGATTATCCTCTTATATAGTAAGCAATTCTCCATAATATTAATTTTCTCTAAACACTCTACTGACTTGATCGTCAGAGTGCATTAGGTGGCATTAGGTGGGACACCACCCCGATGCCCTGCCTACTGCTTTCACGATCATTCTTAATTTTTATAGACGCCTAGATGAATTACCGAGTGATGCGTGATGGTCTCCTCTGGTATATTTTTTGCTCAAACTTGATCATTCTAATATTTTGATCAATATAATTATGCTTACTCACACGTCTATCAATTTTTGTCATTATAAGCAACGAGATCCTAGGACATAATATAAAGTCTCATAATCTTTTAATTATATCACCGTGATACTTCAGCACGAGTTCTATGAACCGCTTGGGCCTGCTTGATAGTGTAAATCCCCTAGTGTAAGTAAATCCCCTAAAAATATATAAGTGCAACTAAAAGATAAATGAGCAAATGCTCCCATGAGAGAGCAATCTTAATTATCAAGATCCGAGAAGTCATAAATTACGCAAATGCTCTCATAAGAGAGAGCAAGCTTAATTATCAAAATCTGAGATGTCACAGATTATATAAATTCTTAGACGAGAGAGCAATCTTAATTATTAAGATCTGAGATGTCGCAAGTACTCTCGCGTGTGAGTAAGCATAATTATCAAGATCCGAGAGGTCAAAGATTACACGAATGCTCCAGAAGATACCAAACATGATGATCAAGATCCGGGAGGTCATAAATTATGAAAATGCTCCTATGAGAGAGCAGTCATAATTATCAACACCCAAAAAATAACAAATTACGCAAATGCTCATGTGAGACATCAAGTAAGATCCGAGAGGTCATAGATTACACAAATGCTCCCGCGAAAGAGCAAACATAATTATCGAGACCTGATAGGTCTGCTACCCAAACTGCTTGGCCAACACGATAAAGGAAAAGATGAAGAACGAAAAGTGAAGTCATGTACAGGCTTCAATGACTCGAATAAAGCATGCCCAAATAATAACTTCCCTATTCCAAAAATTAATCACTTGATGGACAAGAGATGCTCAGCCTCATGGATGCCTTCTCCGGATACAATCAGATACTCATTCCTCCATCAGACCCAAAGAAGACGACCTTTGTGACTGAAAGGAAGACATATTGTTAAAAAGTCATGTCATTTGGACTGAGGAATGCAGGAACCGCTTATTAGCGATTAGTCTACAAAATGTTCCAAGAATACATGCAGAAAACGGTGGAAGCGCTCGGAGAGTTCGACATAACATACAAACCCCATACCACAATCAAGGCTCAAGCACTCGCTGACTTTATGGTAGAGATGACGCCACCCCAAGAGAAAGAGAACTCAAGCCGTACATAATATGTCAAGCAAGATGACACAATGGATAGAGGCATGGGGAAAGAACATCTCAGACATGGAAAGGGCGCTCAACGTGGATGGCTTTGTAAACGTATGTAGAAGTAAAGACAAACCGATATTCAAAACATCAGAGGAGGCCATAACCGAAAAGGCGAATATGAAGCTTTGCTAGCATGTCAACAGAGATTCTCAAGCTAGACACAAGGATAGGGGCAAATCATAGTAAATTTCTAAAATTGAAGGAAGGATCTAAAGAACGCTCCGTAGAGTAGCTCTCTCGAGCACACGAGATGCTTGGATGAAAGACCTCAATAAACGCCACGGCCTTTGAGGCCTCCTATTCACTAGAGATGACTAGGAGAAAACACCATACATAGGGCAAAAGGACCACAGAAGTATCCCGTGGCACCCGAGCACACGAGATGATCAAACGATAGACCTCAACCAAGGTAACGGCCTAACAAGGCCTCCTGATCACTAAGATATCTGGAGAAAGACTATATATAGGGAAAAAGGACCACAGAAGTATCACGTGGCACCCGAGGTCAATGAACCCTCGGACGAAAGACCTCACCAAGGGTGACGGCCTAACGAGGCATCCTTATCACATAAAATGGTCTGGAAAAAGACCCTACGAAAGGAAAAAGACCTCATGCAAGGCGACGGCCTAATGATACATCCTTATCACCTAAGATGATATGGAAAAAGACCCTACGAAGGGCAAAAAGACCTCATCCAAGGTGACGACCTAACGAGACATCCTTACCGCATGAGATGATTGGAAAAAGACCCTACCTAGGGCAAAAGACCATGGTAATATTTTATGACACCTAAGTACGCGAGATGTTGGGACGAAGTACTTTGATAATGGTCACAATCGCCAAGACCTTATAAATTACGAAAGACGAATAAGAGAAAATACCTTACATAAGGTAAAAGGATCACTATAATATTATGTGGTATCTGGAGTCACTAGATGACTACGACGGTCACATAGATAACTACACACTCAAAGTCACACACATGAATAAGGTACACAATTCACCCAGGTGACTATATTGGATCCAAACTGACATAGATGGCTAAGTACCCCCAGTCACACATATGACTAACTACCCTAAGTCACTAGAAAATTATATTACTCTTCATCACACAGATGGTTAAGATACCCAAAGTTACCAAGATAATTACGGTACCCAAAATCACAATTATGACACAAAGATTAGAATCTCATAATCCTTAAAGGACCTTGGTACTCCACTGGAGATGACTCCAAAGAACCTCACCATCAAGGACTCGCCAAACACGATTTAAGTAAACGAGACAAAGAGGGCTCTAAAACCTTCCGAAAGAAAGCAAAAGCATTTATGAATTGCATGCGTAAACACAAAAGCACAAAGGGATGCGACGACAAGCTGAGCAGAGCAAGAAATTCTTTTCAAATGAAAACGTCGACAAGACCAAATACAAACCCACCACTCGATGAGATACATTTGGTCGATATTTTGGGGGCATAGAAGCTAAAGACCTCCAGTAACTCAAGAATATTGTCAAACTCAGGGCACAATGATGGGGGCATCACTCAATAGATACTCAAAAGTCATTTATTCTCCAAGAGAAGAACCGCTCAATTTTCTTTAAGTCTAGCTCAAAGACACTCGTTGTGCTAAGCTACGTTACAAAATCACTATACATTTCAGACAAAGCAACATATGACTTAGATAGTCAAATCACTATGTGACTTGGATAGACAAAAAAAACCCAAACAATGAATTACAAGAACTAGTCACCAACCAAAGCATCGAAACTTTCGATTCCTAGCCACAACTTAGTTTCTAACAATGTAACTCTAGATGGTAAGAAGAACCCTCGGGATGCAAGCCATTAAGTGTAATAACTCCATCATCGGCCATGAGACATGAGATGCCAAAGTAATGTACCAGATCCATGGTCAAGCATAGATCAACACAAGAATGAAACATATGATTTTGAAAATATACTATCCTTAGGAAGACCCAATAATGTCACAGCGTCAAGTCAACCTCACAGTAAAGTAATCCCAATAGACTACCCGTCTTATCTCCTACATCAGATCAAAGGAATTCAATCCTAACTCTAAGTCCTCACGATGCGTTCAGGTGAAGGTATAAAAGTTTTATTGTTATGACCACATATCCAACTCAAGCTGCCTAACTGCTAGATGAAAATCATAGGGACTCGATCCGGATAATTACTCGGAGCAACTCGCACAAACCTAAATCATAGAGCTTAAGATATGACATGGTCACGCACGTCGTCACATGAAGAAGTCCAACATTGATCAAGATGAAAACCTTTTTACCAAGAGTTAATTGACAAATACGAAGAAAGCTCGTCTTAGTCACAAGATGCTCTGAGATGCCATCATGAACCATCAATAAATACTTACATATTTAGACACAAACTCTATTGTTTGACGATCTCAACACTAACATATGCTTAACACTCAATTAGTGCAAAAACGGAGTCTTAGGTAAAAGCTCATGGCTCCCTCCACAACATACTTCCCGACTCTATCGCTATACTTCAGACTTAAGAAGTGGGGGAAAACTGTAAGGGACAAAAAACACTCGGGCTAAAGTCTATTAATAATATTTTTGAACAAGTCCCAATACTCACATTTCTTGGGTAGGGCCCATATTAAGTCTAAACCGAGGACTCCTTCGTGATCAAAGTCATCATGATGACCAAGACACATTCCACGATCAGATCGATGGACACGGCTTCACCTATACTTACATTAATGATGTCACACGGATGACAAGGTAATCTCATACCTAAGATCGTGGCTACTCGAGATAGGAGATATCATTTGCTCTCTCGATAATATATAATAATCAGGCATACAAGGAAAGGATAGGCACACATCAAATTTATCAGGCAATCTCAATGGTTATTAAAGATGATAAGATGATAGCCAAAATATCCTGGTCAAAGAATATTCTCCATGAATATCTTCATTCCTTATTAGAATAAGGAAGAAGATACAATGAACCTGGACATTTGACTGATACAGAAAATCATTATTAATATATGATGATCCCTATTAAACAATAAGCAATTCTCCACAATACAACTTTTCTCTAAACACTTTACTGATTTGATCGTCAGAGTACATTAGGTGGGACACCACCCTGGCTCCCTACCTACTGCTTTCACGATCGTTCTTGATTTTTGCAAACCCCTAGAGGAATCACCAATCGACACATGGTGGTCTTCTCAATAGTCGATGCAGGCATATTTTTCGCGTCAACAGTTACGCGTTTTATAACAATATCAGTGACTGTCGATATTGTTACAACCTGCGATAGAAATTTTTGGCAGATTCACGGCGGTTGCGGCCGTTATCATTACATAACAGCCGTGAAAGGCCACGACGGACCGTTATGGTTTGATATTTCTCGTGATGGCTGTTACGGCCATAAACTAGTATAGAAAAAAAAAAGTAGAAGAAGAAAAGAGAAGAGTTTAGACTTTTGGTGGGACGGTCACCGGATCCACTAGTTTTGCCTGTTGAAGAATCTGTTCTGTGTGACAGGGAGAGCTAGAGAGCTTTATTTTTTCTGAGTATTGCAGAGTAATCTCGGGGAAGAATATGAAAGGATTCGGAGTGTGGAAGCCAGCTGTTTCTTTAAGTTGGAGACAACTTTTTTCTTTCAAAATTATTAAAAGAAGCATGCTCATTATCGTACATTAGATTTAGCTAACCCTAGATCATTCCTTGTGACCTCACATTAAATTATCTAAAAGTTAACTTAACCATAAGTATGGTACATGATACGTACTATAGCAAGATCCTTTTTTAAATTTTTTGTAAGACTTAAGGGTGAAAAAATTGTTACTGAAATGAATCGAACCAAACTGAACTAAAAATGGTCAGTTCGATAAGTTATTTATGTTACATCAGTTTGGTTTGGTTCGGTAGAGATATCGGTTCGGTTAAAAAAATCAAGTGATTTCGAACTGAAGCGAAACTTACTACAAAATGATGTCATTTTATACCCCTGTGTAGTTTCTCCTCTAAACCCTTCAATACGACGCCATTTTGCTCCTACCCCAATATATAACCCGAAAAATTGGATTAGGGTTCATTTGTCTTTCTTCTCCAAAATCTCTCCTCCGCGTCTCCATCCGTCTCCAAAATGTGAACTGCCTTCTCCATTCTCATACCTTCTGAGTTCTGATTTCACGACACTGCCCTCTCCATTCTTGTGTGTTCTGAGTTTTGAGATCCAGGTTCTTCTCCTTCGCATTCTCCCTTCTCTTAAATCGTGAGTTTGTCTCTCTTCTTCATCTCTAAATCATCGAATCCCTTATGAGTTTTGAGTTTGTCCTTCGCTTATGAGTTCCGAGTCTCTACTTCTCAATTCTACTTCGCGTCTCTGACTTTGGGTTAGGGTTTTCTGTCTCAAAATTGAGATAAATGTAAGTTTCAAATTCCCATCTTAGATCTGATTTTTGTTTGATATTTAGTGTTAGGGTTGAATTTTTTTTGGGTTTTATGAATATGATTCTGTCTGAAATGTTCAGGTCATTGGGAGAGAAGGAAGAGAACGAGAAGTTTGTGCAAAGATGTGAAAGGATCACAATAGATAATCGAAGAACATGTATAATGTTGTTCTAGCTTCTATTCTATAGTTTGGGGTTTTATGCTAATTCAACAATCTGTTCAGTACCTGTACTGAAGTTTTTTATGAAATTTGTACTGAAAGTTTGTATGGAATTTTGCATTTCTATATGAAATTTGGGAATCTATGTAGGGTTTTATGAAATTCTCTATGAAATTCACTAAATATGATATTGCTTGTTTCTGTTTACTACTGCTCTATTTTGTGAATTTTGAGGTGGATTTTGTGAATCTCTACAATATAGGTTCTGTCTCCTCCGAACCGCAGAACCGAACTGAATTAAATTTTAAATTTACGGTTCAATTCGGTTAATACGAGACTCATGGTTCAGTTCAGTTCGACATAGGGCCGAACCGTGAGTTTCGGTTCGGTTTGAGTTTCACTTAAATAATTAACGAATCGAATCGATTACACCCCTAATAAGACCTTTTGAGACTTTCTATTTCCAACGTAGTTTTAAAATTAATAATTAAATTTTTAGAATCTACCCCTCTACTTTTTTACTTAAATTTAGAATGAGTAATATAAAATTTTATCACTCAGTTTTCAAATTATATTTATCCTAGTTTTTTTAATTCTTATAAATTAGTTGAAATCACAAATGTGCACTATAATAACACATATATATGATATAATAAACAATATATATAATTAATGTATATGCATTTTCTTTTATGAAACTAATGAGTTACATAATTATTTTAGTAACGTAGGCTAAAATAAATTTAAAATTATAGTTGAATATGCCAAAAATATAGAGAAAAATATTAAAAGTGTTACTAAATGTGATTGTAGCTTTCGCAAATTAAAAAAAATGAAGATAATGTTGAACTTTTACTAGGACTTGTAAAAAATTTAGACCGTGACCCGTTACATAACATCAGTTACATCCGATTTACGTGACACCGTGATCGAGATGCGACACAGACCGCAATCACGATTAAAAACCATGATGATATCAGCGGAGGTGTCACAATAGGGTAGTAGGCAACCGTTTACCCTCTCTGGTGGAATTGGTGTCACAATATCAACAATTTAGGTGCACAATCAGACATAAACCCAATGGTGGTGACTCCCTCTTTAAACTCTTTCTCATCATCCAAAAGAATTTTGAAATATTCAAAAGGAGATTCGTGATCAAGCATATCATCTTGATTAAAGTGATTGAGAAAGGTTTTTCAAAATTCAAAAGACTTTCTAAATACAGTACGAACGAGGAGGATTCACTGGGATCAGTTGTCGACAAGAGGTAAACCATGTGTTTAGTTCCTAAACTCTCTTTTTTTTCCCTAAATTTTCCTTATCGTCAATTTAGTCCTAAACTCTAAAAGTGTTTAAGTTGGTCCATGAGCTTTATTTTTGTTTGTTGCATCCATAAACTTTGAATATGTTTCTATTTGGCTGTTACCGTCAATATTTTTAATCAAACGTGAGGGTAAACAATTTTCTATGTCAAATCACCGTTATCATTTCGTGTCATACAGATTTAAAAGTACAAAGTAAATTAGAAACTAGTTCAAAGTTTAAGGACTAAATTTATCAAAAATAAAGTTGAGGGACAAAATCGAATACATGTGCAAACTTCAAAGACGAAATTGACAAAGAATTAAAGTACATAGATCAAAATGAAAAAAGAGTCGATGTTCACTAGAAATGTAGTTTAGCATTCTTTTGTTTGTTTCATAAACGATAAGATTATATAGATGTAAAAAATTACAATCAATTCGAAGGTCCATTTAACCAAAACTTTGGAACAACGCGCGGTGGAGAAGGGTACGTGGTGGCACTGGCGGAGGATAAGACGTGGGTTGGCGGCGGGGCAAGATCTGTAAATCGGCGAGGTGATCTCAAAGTAGATGGGATCTGAAGAAGAAGATGATGTATTTAAGGGCCAACTATTTTAAATGTATTCTTTTTATCTTATAGGGTCATTTTTGCTTAATTAAGTGGGCAAGTTAAATTTTATTGTAGTGTCATTATTGTACCTTTAATTTTTTTTTTTAAGTTTGAGAAGTATGTTATCTTGCGTATTTTTACTAAATCATGTAGAGCCACACCTAATAAAATATAGGGAAATTGATAGAAAAATACAGATTTTTAATAAAATATAGGGAAATTGATAGAAAATACAGATTTTAAAGGTAGAGTTGAGTAAATGGTCGCCAAGATTTTTATTTACAAAACTGATCAAATTTATAGAATTTAAACATGAAACCACGGGTGGTTTGATATAATTTACTATTTTGAAAGCCATTTTTAGGTCATTTTTGCTAAATTTTTAGTTTTCCGGTCACCTACTTAACTCCAATCATTCCTATAATTCTCCATAAAATATACTAACAAACAAAAAAACCTAGTGTGCCATGTAGGAGTGATCACGGGCAGAACGGTCCGGACTTTTGGAGGAAGATATGACCAGGCTTTTAGAGGAAGACATGGCCAGACTAAAAATAATTGTCCTCCTATATGGAGGACCGAACCACCCATAATATACTAAAAAATCTGGACCAACCAGACGGAACTTTGACTGATCGATATGGGTGGGTTTTTCAGTCTGAAATCAATTTTAAAATTCATGAGCATATAAATCAACTGAAACAACTAAATCAATTAAATCAGAATCAATTCATGAGCATAAATCAACTAAAATTCTAAAATCAACCAAATCAACTAAAAACAATTTACAAAATTACAAATTGCAAAATAACAACTAATTATAAAAAAAAAATACTAGAGTTTAAGCTCCAACATGGAAACACACAAAAAATAAGGCTTTTGTTAAAGTAGACCCTTACAGTAACTATTTTACAGAATTCAACCTCTACACTAATTTTTGCTTACCTTGACTCATGACCCACATTCAATTCAAAATCAACTTGTGAAGTCAAAAAGCCCTTTCAAGAATTCCAAATGACGGTTTAAAAAAAACGTGATGATTACATGAAACCCACATTTTCGTGTACCTTACTTGTATTTCCCTCATTTTTATCTTACTATTACTCTCTCTCTCTCCCTCTATCTCTCTCAGTCGCAACATCTCTCTCTTTGCAAATCCTTGAGTTTTCGTCTCCCACAGCAAGGAATCACAACAATGTAAGTTTTTGTTTTTTGAGTTTTTGTTTTTTTTATTCTGAAGTGTTTTTTCTAGGTTTCTGAGGGTTTTTTTTCCTGAATTTCTCTGTTTCTATTTTTTGTGGATGATTGAATCACAACAAGGTTTTTTCTAGGTTTCTAAGTGTTGTTTTCTTATGGATTTCTGAGTATTTTTTTCTGGGTTTCTGGGGTTCTGGTCTTGGTGGGTGTCTATTTTCTGGGTACACGTTCGTCGTGTAACCATCATGTAGTGTACATGAGGATAATGTAAACCTCGTGTAGGCTACATGAGGACTACACGAGGGCCGTGTAAGTACATGAGGACTACACGAAGGTCGTGAAAGCCTCGTGTATGCTACATGAGGACTACACAAGGACTACATGAGAGTCGTGTACCTCTCGTGTAATCTATACGAAGAGTACACAAGGGTCGTGTAAAGCTCATGTAGTCTACACGATGGCTACACGAGGATCGTGTACTCCTCATGTAGTCTACATGATGACTACACGAGCATCATATACATTTTTCGATCTTATGTTTGCCTTAAATTTTCTACAGGTTATGGCTTCATCAAAGATGAAACTAAGATATGTCCATGATGTTAACAGAATTCCAAAAGCAAGGGTCAATGAAAAGTGCAATACCCACTGTATAGAGGTTATCAAGACCACTGCATGGCTACACGAGGATCGTGTACTCCTTGTGTAGTCTACATGATGACTACACGAGCATCATGTATATTTTCCAATCTTATGTTTGCCTTAAATTTTCTACAGGTTATGGCTTCATCAAAGATGCAACTAAGATATGTCCATGACGTTAACAGAATTCCAAAAGCAATGGTCAATGAAAAGTGCAATACCCACTGCATAGAGGTTATCAAGACCAAGCTGACAGCTCATCAACTCTCCCTATATAGGGAGACATGCTTTGGCCATCTCCTTGATCTCCCAGCTATGAAGTTTTCAACAACTTTCTGCCACCAGGTGCTGGACAAGGAGGCCGAATATGTCAACGGCACTCCATCTGAGGAGGAAAACTTGTTCTTGTCAATGAGAAACCGTTGTGCTTCTCCAAGAAGGAGTTCTCGTTGATGCTCGAACTAAAGTTTGGTGAAGCCCTGGATGAGAAGAAGACATGTGGCCCCAATAGACTCTTTGATTTGTACTTTCCCAAAACTCAATCAATAACCATGGCTGACTTGGAGGAGAAGTTAAAAAACTCTGAATATAAGTCTGATTCTGATGGGGTCAAGATGGATCTGATTTATATGCTAGAGAATTTCCTATTGGGGAAGGAGAACCATACTCTAATTGAGAATAAATGGTTAGTTTTGGTTGACAACCTTAAAGCGTTCAACCAATATCCGTGAGAAGAGCTCTCTTTCTCCAAAAAAAATAAAATCATTATTAGTTGTCAAGAATACAAAGGCTATTTTTGTGATCTTAAACATAAATCCCCCTGTTGTTCATGGATATTCACTTTATGGATGTCCATTTGCCTTCTAGGTACAAGTTATGTAATTCTATTTAGTGATATATTGAATTGTTTATGTGCTGAATACTAAATTAATCTATTTTGTTTAAATAGCCATAGGTATTTGAAACCATCCCCTTGGTGGGTAGTTTGAATGGTAACCAGGTTTCGACCAAGGTGCCAACTATTCTCAAGTGGTGTCTGACCACGATAGTACCGGTTGAGAATCTACAAAAAAAAATCGAAGGAGAATGTATGTTGGTGAATTATGTTGACAAGTTAACTTATATTACTTTCATATATAGTAATTTATATTTCTTGCATTTTTAATTGACAATTCTTTCCTTGGTCCCTGCAGAGGAGGAAGAAGAAAAAAGATCATGGAGATCAGTAGTTGGGGAGAAAGTATGTTAAAAACCATTTTCTACCCTCCTTCTTGAACATGGACCTCGTGTAGTCATCGTGTAGACTACATGATGGTTACACTGACCTCGTGTAGTCATCGTGTAGTCTATATGATGATTACACTGATCTCGTGTAGTCCACACGATGGTTACACTGATCTCGTGTAGTCATCGTGAAGATTAGTGTCACCATCGTGTAAATAACATGAGGTCCATGTAAATATCACGAGTTCCGTGTAACCATCATATAGTCTACACGATGATTACATGAGGTCCGTATAACAGATCTTCTAGTGTATACAATGACTACACAAGGTCGTGTAACCATCATGTAGTCTACACGAGGTCAGTGTAACCATCGTGTAGTCTACACGATGACTACACGAAGTTCATGTAACCATCATGTAGTCTACACAATGACTACATGAGACCATTGTAACCATCGTGTAGTCTACACGATGACTACATGACGATCGTGTTACCGATCATGTAATCAACCTTTTTTCTATTTTGTCTGCTTAATATTACATGTTTTTTTAGTTGACGCCTCCTTAGTCACCCTTTCCAGTAGAAGAGGAAGCTAATGTGGAAGAGGAGGCCATTGAAAAGGAAGAGAATAAGAAGAAGAGGAAAAGGTCCGAGGAGGCCAGTGAAAAAATAGAGGAGCAGAAGATTGTGTCCAAGAATTTCAATGGACATGAAGATTAGGTGAGGAAATGTCTAATTGGAATGTACCAAAAGATCACTTAAATGGACAAGAATATTATGTCCATGAAATCAGACATTTCTTTTGTAATTTCTCAAATTAAAATTTTGATGAATCATCTGGTAACATCAAGGCTAGGTGATTATTCATTCTGTCCTCGATCTGCCATGATGATGGCTAGTGACGAGGAGGAGACGGAGATTGAGAAGGAAGAGAAAAAATGAAGAATGAGAGAAAGATGAAAAAGAAGAAGATATGGTAGAGAGGGAAGAAGAAGAAGAGATGGTAGAGAATGAAGAAGAAGAAGAAGAGAAGGAACAGAAGGAAGAATAAGAAAAAGAAGAAGAGAAGGTAAAAGAAAATGATGAAAAAGAAGAAGAGAAGTTAGAAGGAAAAGATGAAAAAGAAGTAGAAAAAGGAGAAGAGAAATAAGAAAGAGAATGTGAGAAATAAGAAGAAGAAGAAGAAGAAGAAGAAGAAGAAGAAGAAGAAAAAGAAGAAGAAGAAGAAGAAGAAGAAGAAGAAGAAGATAAGAAGAAGAAGAAGAAGAAGAAGAAGATAAGAAGAAGAAGAAGAAGAAGAAGAAGAAGATAAGAAGAAGAAGAAGAAGAAGAAGATAAGAAGAAGAAGATAAGAAGAAGAAGAAGAAGAAGAAGAAGAAGAAGAAGAAGAAGATAAGAAGAAGAAGAAGATAAGAAGAAGAAGAAGATAAGAAGAAGAAGAAGATAAGAAGGATGAAGAAAAAAAGTACAAGGGAACAAAGAAATAGAAGATAAAAAAGAAAAGAAGAACAAATAGAAGAAAAGATAAAAAAAAAAAAGAAGAAGAAGAAGAAGAAGAAGAAACAGAAGAAAAAGAAATACACAAAGAAGAAGAAAAAGAAGGGAATAAGGTGAAGAAAATAAGCATTAGAAGGAATAAAGAGGAAGAAATAAAAAAAAGAGGAAGCTGAAAAAAAATAGAAGAAGAAGAATAAGAAGAAGAAGAAGAAAATGTTACATCGATAATATATGCATTGATCGATTCATTCCGGTCAACAGAGCAGTCCAACGATGGAGAAGAAGAAGAGCTTGTCTTTTTTTGTGAACTCGGTAAGAGAAAGACAAATAGATCTCGGGTCCTAGAGTCACCTAATTGGAAAACCGAAAAGGTTGAAAAGAAGAAGCAGCGAAGGAAAAAAAATGAGAATATCATCACCAAAACGGACTTCAAACCTTTTCAATAATATGTTGATGTATCTTCAGAGGATGAAGGCCATTTCAAAGCCTGGTTCACCTCCCCAAATGCAAAGTAAGTTCTATAATTTTACTTTTTCTCATTCATGATGGTTACACTGACCTCATGTAGTATACATAATGGTTGCACTGACATCGTGTAGTCATCATGTATACTACACGATGGTTACACTGATCTCGTGTAGCCATCTATAATATACATGATGGTTACACTGACATTGTGTAGCCACAGTGTGGAAAACCAATTGTGTACCTAATTTTGATCTATAATTACGTTGTACATGAATGAGAAAGTAGACGTTGAATTTTACACCGTTGACTTTGCCTGGTTAAAAAGTTATTTATGGCTTGAGTTAGATGTAAGAAATTATTTATAATCTATTTTAATGTGGTATTTAAAATAATTATTAATATATTAACTAATTTTTATTACATTGCAACATATTGATGCATGCCTGGAGCTCATCAGGAGGGATTTGCAAGAATACAACCCTCATATCAGAATCAGTGTTGGTGATTTGGTTCTGCAAGTAAGTAAGTTTTTTTAAACTTAATGAAGTGCACATTGTAGTCTACACGAGTCTTTCACGTTGCCTCGTGTAGACTACATGAAGTCTACACCATGTAACGTGGCAAGCCTCATGTAGACTTTATATAGTCTTCATGACCATTTTTTTACGTTGAGGATTTAAATTTTTTCGCACGACATTACAGGGGAACCTGTCTGGTCGAATGGATGAGTTTGAGCAAGATCCCACAGGCTGAGATATTGACATTGATGAACAGCTTCGGTACCTGGTCCTCGACTTGCAGACGAATTTTGGAAGGAGCTGGGAACAATCAGATAAGGTTATATTTCCAATGAATGTGAATCATAGTCATTGGATTGTGGATGAGCTTAATTTAAATGGTCATTGTGGATGAGCTTAATTTAAATTGTGAATTTTGGATTATGATTTTTTGTTTGTTACTATATGGTTAGTGTAGACTTCATGTAGCCTACTTGGTAACTCCACAGGGATCGTGTAGTCATCATGTAGCCTACACGATGACTTCACAGGCATCGTGTAGTCTTCATGTAGACTACACGATGACTTCAAGAGCATCGTGTAGGCTTCATGTAGCCTACACGATGATTTTGCAGGCATCGTGTAGTCTTCATGTAGCATACACGAGTCTTTCACGAGCATCGTGTAATCTTCATGTAGCCTATAAGATGACTTCATGGGCATCGTGTAGGCTTTGTCTAGCCTATATGATGACTTCACGGGTATCATGTAGGATTCATGTAGCCTACACGATGACTTCACGGGCATCATATATGATTCATGTAGGCTACACGATGACTTCACGGGCATCATGTAGGCTTTGTGTAGGCTACACGATGACTTCACATGCATCGTGTAGGATTCATCTAGGCTAATTAAATTTTATGACATTATTAAATAACAAACACAAGTATATTTCTATATTAATATTTAATTTAAGTCGACAAAGGTCATTGTTTATATTTAAGTGGCGTGGTCATCTCGTTGAGATAAAGGAATTGGATTTCTGCACGTTTGTCGGTTCTGGCCAATTTTCCCACAACCTTTGCACTCCCTTCTCACTACTTCATTACCTCTCGATGGAATTCTCTCCGCCCTAGGTCTGCCACTTTTGCTCCTCGTTATAGGTAGCAATACCACATTTTCATCAACCAAATGATATATTGTTTCTGCATACACAACAATTAGAGCCTCATTTTCATAGAACCCCGAACACATACTGTATGTGAAAATATTACGCTATCGATATGCATTCAACACATGCTTGCATCGAATTTGATTAAAATCAAATTCTCTACATGTACAAGTCTTAAGATACAAGTTTACCACGGCTTCCATACCCCTACCTGCTACACGAAACTCGTGGATGTCGGAAGGAAACAATGATAGTGTACGTGATGCGAGATGTTTCTTATTAAACTCAATCTCAACCCAATCTGTCATTTGCGAGGTGATTTAGCATCCTGTCGTCCTGTTTTTCATAGAACCACCATTGTAACATGTCATGGATATGTCCTATAAGGCATATAATGGGAAACTTTCTAGCATCCTTCAAAATCTCATTCAAACATTTTGCGATGTTTGTAGTCATTATATTGTCTCACCCTCCATCAAAACGGGAACATGCCCACCTCTCAACTCCCCCCACCGACACATATTGTGAGATATATGGATATGCATCAGTAAAATGAGTCATTAGTCGATCAAATTCTGATTGACAATATTCCTTTACTGTTTCAAAAACAATGCGATCACATCTTCCTTTTTATAAATTAATTTGATATTTTGGCCCATATGGAAAATGTAAGCTCCATGAAGCACATTGCAAAAGACAACATGTACAACGTTTAGTATACTTGTATGCATGTCGGGTATAAATACCAAGTCTTTCAGATCAGCGATTACATCATGAAGTCTACAGAAGAACCATTCCCATGAATCATTATTTTCTAAATCTGCAATTCCAAATGCAATGAGATATGCTTGGGTGTTCTCATCATTTTATTGTTGCAACAATAATACCCTTTTGTATTTGACTTTTAAGGTGGTTTCGTCAACAGCAATGACAAGTCATATACAACTGAAAATCCATGAACAGGGGGTCCAAGAGCAATGAAATGATCCTGCTCATCGGTCCCTATGTGTGTTGTTGTCCCTGAAAAATAGTTGATATTGTTGTATTAAAATCGATAGAGTACATAGCGTACACGATGCGTACACGAGCTCTGTGTAACCATCGTATAGACTACACAAGATCAGTGTAGGCATCGTGTAGACTACAAGATGACTACACGAGGCCCGTGTACCCAACGTGTAGTATATACGATGGATACACGAGGTCAGGGTAGTACTCATGTAGACATTATGATGGTAAAATAGTGTACAAGATGACTATAAGAGGTTAGTGTACCCTTCGTGTAGACTACACGATGACTACATATGGTCAGTGTACCCATCGTTTAGTATACACGATGAATACACAAGGCTCATGTAGTACTCGTCCAGACATTATGATGGAAAAATAAAAAATAAGTACTAGGATTTTTTTATTCTAACATGTGACAATATGTTGGGATCATCCTGTAGTTATCTTCAGGAGACCTTCAAACTAATTCCAAAGCATATTCCCTAGCTCTTAATGCCTTTGTGGTAACTTATGTTGACACTGAAATCAAGCCAAATATCTTCAATTATGTCTTTTAGCCTATATACACGTTTGACACTCATCTATTTGGACATTATAGAATGACCAATCAATGAATATGTAGTCTGATGGTGTTCATGTCTCAATATTTCAAATGGGCATATATGTTTATTGATGAACTTTGTAACTTTGAAGTATGAAAACTTTTTCAATTTCATGACACGTAACCTCCATCGACATGTTTTTCAATACATACAAGTAATAATATTGACTGATTTGACTTGAAGATATGAAACTCAAAATTTCTCTAGATTGCCATCATATGTGAAATCTTAAGTAGCTCAGCTTTATCACTGTATAAATCATCCATAATTATTGTGTCTGATAAAAGCCGATTCAAATCAGCTTGTTACTCACTAGACTCAGGACGTTGTTCATTCAAATCAGGTTATGATGGCAATGGACAAGTGGTCTCGGGTTCAAGTCTGGAATTATTGTATGGCCGCCTCCAGTGATGGCTTCATCATGGTCATCTCCACACATTGCATCATCATACGCCCCCTGATCAAAATCATCATCGCCATCATCTCCATTAACATCAACATCCTCATCCTCAAAAACATCATTCTCGTCATGACCTATGATAGTTCCTTTCAAAATGATCAACACTCTCAAAGCGAGGAATGCTTTCATGTAGAGGTTGTCATGACATTTGTGTTTTAGGAACCCAACTTTGATAAAACCATGTAGTTTTAGGAACCCGAGCTTTGAGATGGAAAAAAATTTGGCTTGGTACTTATAAATAGTGGCCTTCTAAGTGATTCTGATTCATTCTCCTTAACAAAGAACTGTAAATCTTTATCCTTTAAAATTTCAGTAGGAGGGCAGGGGACATGGCTCCAATAAAGAAATTTGATGGACATATCATACTTTGAGGGGTCCATTTAAAGTTCTTCATGAAATATACTCAATACCTCGTGGTGAGTGCAGTTAGTTGATATCTCCAATAATTTGGTATTCTCTCCAATAAAATATCATGTTGTACCATTTTTCACTCAATCTCCATCATGGTTACAAAAATTCAAACTTCATACATATTTATATATACATCAATGAAGGAAGTCAATATAAGAAGAATACATCATGAAATGAAATATTACCATCTCCACTGATGGCTTCATCATGATCATCTCCACAAATTGCATCAGCATACGCCCCTGATCAAAATCATCATCATCTTCTCCATCAACATCAACATCCTCATCCTTGAAAACATCATTGTCGTCGTGACCAAAAACATCATCATAATGATAGTTCCTTTCAAAATGATCAATACTCTCAAAGTGAGAAATGCTTTCATGTAGAGGTTTTCGCGACATTTGTGTTTTAGGAACCCAACTTTGATAAAACCATGTAGTTTTAGGAACCCGAGGTTGTTAATTGTGACATTGTGGTTTGAAAAACCGAGCTTTGAGATGGAAAAAATTTTGGCTTGGTATTTAAAAATGGTGGGCTTCTAAGTGATTCTGATCTGTTCTCCTTAACAAAGAACTATAAATCTCTATTCTTTAAAATTTTAGCAGGAGGGCAGAGGACCTGGCTTCTATAAAGAAATTTGATGGACATATCATACTTTGATGGGCCTATTTGGAGTTCTTCAGGAAAAATACCCAATAGCTCGTGGTAAGTGCAGTTAGTTGATAACTCCAATAATTTGACCTTCTCTCCAATAAAAGACCATGTTGTACCATTTTTCATCCAATCTCCATCATGGATTATAAAAACTCAAACTTCATACATATCTGTATATACATCAATGAAGGAAATCAGTACAAGAAGAATACATAATGAAATGAAATATTACCATCTCCGCTGATGGCTTCATCATGATCATCTCCAAGCATCATACGACCTCCGATCAAAATCATTATCATCATCTCCATAAACATCAACATCGTCATCCTCGAAAACATCATTCTTGTCATGACCAAAAATATCATCATAATGATAGTTCCTTTTAACATGATCAACACCCTCAAAGCGAGGAATGCTTTCATGTAGAGGTTGTTGTGACATTTGTGTTTTAGGAACCCAACTTTGATAAAACCATGTTGTTTTAGGAATCCGAGGTTTTTAATTGTGACATTGTGATTTGAGGAACCGAGCTTTGAGATGAAAAATGTTTTGGCTTGGTACTTACAAATAGTCGGCTTCTTAGTGATTTTGATTCATTCTCCTTAACAAAGAACTGAAAATCTCTATCCTTTAAAATTGCAGCAGGAGGGCAAGGGACATGACTTCTATAAAGAAATTTGATGGAGATGTCATACTTTATGGGGTATTTTTGGAGTTATTCATGCAATATACTCAATAGCTCGTGGTAAGTGCAGTTAGTTGGTATCTTCAATAATTTGGTCTTCTCTCCAATAAAATACCATGTTGTATCATGTTTCACCCAATCTCCATCATGTATTATAAAAATTTGAATTTCATACATATCTGTATATAGAGCAATAAAGGAAGTCAGTATAAGAAGAATACATAATGAAATGAAATATTACTGTCTCCACTTATGGCTTCATCATGGTCATCTCCATAGATTGCATCATCATACGCCCCCGAAAATCATCATCATCATATCCATCAACATCCTCATCCTCGAAAACAGCATTCTCGTCATAACCAAAAATGTCATCATAATGATAGTTACTTTCAAAATGACTCTCAAAGTGAGGAATGCTTTCATGTAGAGGTTGTCGTGAAGGAAGTTAGTACAAAAAGAATATATAATGAAATGAAATGTTATCGTCTCCACTGATGGCTTCATCATGGTCATCTTCACGGATTGCATCATCATACGCCCCTGATCAAAATCATCATCATCATCTCCATCAACATCAACATCCTCATCCTCGAAAACATCATTCTCGTCATGAGCAAAGACATAATCATACTGATAGTTCCTTTCAAAATGATCAACACTCTCAAAGCGATGAATGCTATCAGGTAGAGGTTGTCGTGACATTTGTGTTTTAGGAACCCAACTTTGATAAAACCATATAGTTTTAGGAACCCGAGGTTGTTAATTGTGACATTGTGATTTGAGGAACCGAGCTTTAAGATAGAAAAAAATTTGGCTTGGTATTTACAATTAGTGAGTTTCTAAGTGATTCTGATCCGTTCTCCTTAACAAAAAACTGTAAATCTGCAGGAGGGCATGGGACATGGCTTCTATAAAGAAATTCGATAGACATATCATACTTTGATGGTTCTATGTAATCCTTCATGCAATATACCTAATAGCTCGTGGTAAGTGCAGTTAGTTGATATCTCCAATAATTTGGTCTTCTCTCTAATAAAATACCATGTTGTACCATTTTTCACCCAATCTCCATCATAGATTACAAATATTCAAACTTCATACAATTTGTATATACATCAATGAAGGAAGTCTGTATAAGAAGAATACAAAATGAGATGAAATATTACACGATGATTGTGTAGTGTACACGAGGCTTTCACGGGCAACATGTAGTCATCGTCTAGTGTACACGAGGCCTTCACGAGTATCGTGTAGTGTACACGAGGCCTTCACGAGCATCGTGTAGTGTACACTAAACGGTGATCGTATAGAACTAGTGTACTGTAATAGGTCCTACAGGATGACTACACGATGATCGTGTTGTGTACACGAGTGTACTACACGATGATCATGTGGTGTACGCGAGGACTACACGATGATCGTGTTGTTCCATCGTGTAGACTACACGAGGACTAGACAATGATCGTGTAGCGTACACGAGGAGTACACAATCATCATGTGGTCAGCTTGTACACTAGACGATGACACTACATGATGATCGTGTAGTCCTTGTGTAGTGTAATAAATGTTACACGATGCTCGTGAACTGTTGAAGAAGTTCTTGATACACTACAGGATGACCGTGTAGTGTACACGAGGATCGTGTACCATACGTGTAATCTATAGGATGACTACACAAGGATCGTGTAGTACTCATGCAGACCTCATTTAACACTACACTATCATCTTGAAATGAACTTCAAACAACATTTCAGAAAAAATAAAATAACTAAATATTCCTAGAAACTCATGAACATGAAAAACCCAAGAAAATTCAAGCTTTCTAGAAAGAAGAAACAAAACTTATACATGTTCTAGAGAGAAGAACTAACAATCATTTGCTGTTGTAGGAATAAGGAAGAAGACAAAGAGGAAAACGAAGAGAAAAACGAAGAAGAAGTAGAAAAAATGAAAAATGAAGAAAGAGAAATGGGGTGGCTATGGAGGTTTTGAGTGTTGGTAGAGCATGACATTTGATTGGATAACTTGTAAGAAGGGAAATGGGAGGAAGTGAAAAAGTGAAGGAAAAGTGGACCAGGTATCAAGGTAAGCAAAAATTAGTATATGGGTCTACTTTAGCAAAAAAAACGTAACAAAATACATGTTTTACAATAAACAAAAACATAAACAAAATCACAAATAAACAGAACAAAATCACGCACAAACAGTTATTTCAATACTTGCTTCGTGGATCTGAAACTCAGATCTAAGGTATTGCAGGGGGAAACGATGATGGTTTGTTTGTGTTTGATGGTCTGTGAAGGAGGTCGAAGGTTTGTTCGGGTCTACTCGACTATTAAGGGTCTTGAAGGAGAAGGATTGGAGGAGCTTCAAGATTCTCAGATCTGAGACGAGTGAGAGATGGGACGTCTCAGATCTGAGGCAGAACTTGAAGGAGAACGTCTTAGATCTCAGGGAGAGAACTTTGAGAGAGAGATTTGCGAGAGAGAGATTTGAGAGACATAGACCTTCGAGAGACAAAGGATTGAGAGAGAAGGGTGAAGGGTTTGCTCTGCAAAGGGGCTGCTCGGGAGAGAAGGACGAAGTTGCTGCGCTACGAAGGGGATGCTCAAGAGAGAAGGGGAAAAGTGACGGGGCCGCTACTGCTAGGGTACCGCTTAAAACCTATATATATATATATTATTTTTATTGTTACTTAATTGCTTACATGAATAATTGTTTTTATTTAATCTCTCTCTCCGCCCAAGTGGCTGGTTATTTTTATGTTTGATTATTTCTTTGTAATATTTGTTTATCTAATCTATGAATCTGTTTTATCAGAGACTGACGTATCATTTTCTATTGAGTTACCTTCAGGGACCTTGATGAGACCTCTTAGATATGTAAATTCCGAGGGCAGGGTGGTTGTAGAGGCAGAAAAGAGAAAAGTCGACCTGGTAGGAGGTTCTAGAAGTCACAATTTATTAGTAATAAAAATACAGTATGAAATTTTCAATCCTAAGAATAATTTAGTTATTTTGAGCAATGAATAGATTATTTAGAAGTAATTCTTCTTGTTGCAATAGGTCTACAATGATATAATACATGATATAATAAACAAAGAAAATTTTGAATATCTAGCAGATGATTATTGTTCTTCATAGTATCAATCTCAGTGACGATATATGAAGAAAAATAATTCACCGTTGACAAAATGCCAATACTTGAATAACATAAGAATCAAATTGATGAATCATGATGACACCTCAATACAATGAAATGGTCATAATAATCTTCAAGACAAACAATAGGACAATCACAGATTTGAGTTCTTCCTCAATGGGCTTATGATCATTTTCAGGATTCACAAGACTCATTTGACAGTATCAATCTCAGTGACGATATGTGAAGAAAAATAATTCAGTATTGGTAAAATGCCAATATTTGAATAAAATCCAAGAATCAAATCAATGAATCATGATGACACCTCAGCACAATGTAATTGTCATAATGATCTTCAAGACAAGCAATAATGGCTTCTACACAATCAACAATAAACGCACAAGAATCCAAGGTAACAATTATCAAGAAATCCAATGAACAACAATAGTCGCAATGACTTTTCAACGACATCAACCATGATAGAAAAATTATGAAGACACGAAGATCGAGATAACAATTATCGAGGGAATCTTTGTAATTTGTCTCTTTTAGTAATTATTGTACTAGTTGTCGAATAATTAGACAACTATTTATGTTTTTTACTATTCTTAGTCAAAAGTAGACAAAGTAGTAGAAATGTAAAATATTTTTACTTTTGTAGAATAGAATAGTTTAGGTAAGTGATGGGTCTCCGGTGAACTCCACTTTAATTGGCTATAAATTAAACATTTTACATTTGTCTACTTTTGACTAGAAATAGTAAAAAGCATAAATAGTTGCCTAATTATTTGACAACTAGTACAATAATTACATAAATAGATAAATTATAAAGATTCCTTGATAATTGTTATATTGGTCTCTGTGTCTTCATAATTGATCTGTCATGATTGCTATAATTGAAAAGTCATTGTGATTTATTGATGTGCATTGAATTCCTTGATAATTACTATATTGGATTCTTGTGCGTTTATTGTTGATTGTGGTGAAGCCATCACTGTCATCCTTTGATAATTATTATCTTAAATGTTGTGTCTTAACTATTGATTGGAGAAGTCATTGTTGCTACTGATAATTTTGAAGATCATTATGATTGTTGTATTGTGCTGAGATGTCATCATGATACATCAATTATTTGATTCTTTGATTTTATTCAAACATTGGCATTTTACTAAGGACAAATTCTTTTGTTCATTCACTGATTGATCTGAATTTATAACATCACTGAGATTTGATATTATTGAATGGGTCCTTCAATTTCTGAGGAGTAAGATTTTCTGGATGATTGTATTTTTGGTTTAATTGAGTGATTTGACTCTACTGATGATTCAGAGTCAGAATCAATATTATCTTCATGGAAGAGAAGTATTTTTTGCATTAACTTCTGCTTTAATTTGGACTTTGGCTTCGTGGCCTTTGATTTACCTTTCGAAGAGGGTCTGGATTCAGATTTTGATTAGGTTTGAAAGAATTTGAACTGGATAGTTTTATTTATGGAGCTAGGTAGATGAACTCATTAATTATTAATGAAGCTTGGATAAAATGATTTGCTACTCTCATAATAGGATGGGCACTCGCAAATTCATTATTAATGGATGCAGTAATTTTCTGGGTATTCAATTTATTCCACCATTTAAACATAATATTCTCTAGTGAGTATTCTATTTTCAACCAAGTATTGCCATTTCAAAATTCAAGGTATTTTGTATTTATTTGAAAAATAAAGTATTTGGGGAAATGAAGCATCAATTGGTAAGGGCTGGTAAATCTTTGAAAATAAAGTGAAACGTTGTTGTAAATCAATTGTGAGACCATGAATGGACCAGCATTTTAAGAACCAATTTGAAAAATCAATTTTGAAATTGTTATCAAAATTTAAAAATCAAAAGTGAGAAAAATCACTATTTTGATGCAAGAAAATCATGTGTCATGCATCGATATAGTCAAAATGATTATATTATTTTTTATTTAAAAGTATTTTGGAACTTGAATGATGGATTCTTCAATTCTCCATAGTTATGATTCTAAGGATAGAGAAAAAGTGGTAAAGAATTCTTTCCTCAAAATTTTTTATTGGACTAATTTTTATGGATTCTATTTTTAAGAAAATGTTTCTGTAGAAGCTGAGATTTTTATTATTACGTCCAAGGACATAATGAAATTTAAGGATGAAATGAGTTTTAGCAATTTATATATATGAGTTAGACGATAGATTCGGTTCACAATCGACTGAAAATCTGGACAGAACCACGATCCTCTCTAAATTGAAGACCGCCCAAAAAATAGGAAACACCCATTTAAATCGATCAACTTCAATTTGATCCGAATTGGATTATACTGTCGGTACGGTTTATGTACACCCCTGCTGCCATGGCTGTCCAATAACAAAGCTCCTCGAGGGTCAGTGTTTAGATGGGCTGAATCAATAGGCCCAACTTCAGCTCTCAATCCTGAGTCCTGCCTTGCCATATTTAGGGCATACTGCAGGGAGAACCAGACGTACCTTTATAAAAGCGCTTACTGGTAGTGGTAGCTGGTAGCCGTCTGTTTAGATCTGCTGTTGTCTTGCTTCAATATCGTATTTAGGGTATGTATTCGCTTCCTTGATTATTAAATAATTATGTCTGGAGGATGATGATAATCTCAATGCTAAAGCGAAGCACCGATTGAATATGGTTGCGATGTGCAAGGCATATTTCCACACGAGATTTCTGACTCTTTTTCTCTGCACCTTGCTTTTCTAATGTCTTTCCATTTGCTTGGATACTGAGAAAACAGATGGAAAGGGAATGAAAATAATGCCCATTACAACCAGTTTGGTTGAGCTTTTTATTGCTATCGGTTGCTGGTGTAAATATTAGGAAAACAAGAAAATAAAGAATTGGCTTTAAATGTAAAGTGCAAACAATTTTCTCTGTTATTCGTCATCGGAGGGAAAGAGAAGAATGATGTTCCAGATGGTATGAGTAGAAATAATGTAACGATTCCCAAAACTGTGCAAAAGTGCAAACGATGAGAATCTAGTGTTTGAAGTTCGATTTCATGGAATGCATTAGTTTCGAATATGAGAAGCTTATTGTACGACTGCATTTAGGGAGATAGAATGGAAGACCCTGGTGTTTTGTCCTGGAAATCGGCCCGCGCCGCGCCCTTAATAAGTTAATGCTTAATGCGCAGGCATGCTAAAATTTAGTCAAAGAAATGGAATTCAAAAATATTCTGAAAATTATCGAATTTCTAATCAAGAAAATGACTGAGGAGTAGGGAATGAATCTCTAATAAAGTTCTATTACTAAGGACTTAGATAAAAAATGCAATGAATTGAAGAAAGAACTCAAAATTGGCTAACTTTGGACCAGAGATTTTAAGAGACGAAATGTTTTGACTAACTAAACTTGTTCCAGAGATTTCAAAATAGCGATAATCGAAGAATAACTTATGAATTGTGATCATGTAGAATTTTAACAAAAATTTCAACTTACACTTTACCTTGATAAATTCTGAGTGGGTGTGTGTCGCCTGAAGTCGTCCAACTTCTTAGTCTTAAATGAGTTTATGCAACCAAGTCTTATAAAAGCAGATCTATTAGTCTATTACAAAATTAGAACTTCATATGTCAATTTTTCATGTCACTCTCCATTAATATAGACAAATCACAACACTTAGGATCATTAGGACTTTCATAGGTTTGTAACGTATGGCTAGGGTTTAGGGTATGGTAAAAGTTATTATTTCGGCTCAATCTTGACCCATAGCAACACAAACATAGCTTAATCCAATTTTTCTTGTCACTTTCCACAACTTGATTTATTTACCACACCAATTCTTTTTATTTGATTTCTTCAAGCTTCTCTTTTCCTTAACAAGTTTTCAGCTTATAACTCCTAAATCAGTTAGTCTTAGGTAGGGGTGTAAGTAAAACTAAAAAATTGATTAAATCGAGGTGAACCAAACTGAACTCAGTTGGTTTGGTCGGTGTATCAATTTATATTAATTCTGTCAGTTTTAATCATAGGAAAACCTCTTATTTCAGTTTGGTTTGTGTGTTCATGGTTATGAAAAATGCTCAAAATCGAACCGCACCACAAATATAGAAAGTGTAGTAACATCTCATATCCTTATTGTTAGCGCAGTGGTTTGGCACTTGTTTTCCAACCTACCTTGCACATGTTCAATTCTCCTTAATTACACCTTCCACATATTTTTTTTATATTTTCTATACATAAATGCACCAAACCCTAAAAGTTTAACTAGTGTTCATTTTCACTAGTTTTGTGCATCTCCCCCCCTCCTCTCTCTCTCTCTTACTATATCATATTCATCTAGAAGCCTGTGTGGCCAACCTCTCACCGATCTCAAACTACCTCATCATCGTATTCCTCAAGTAGGATCAATGTGGAAAGCCTCTAGCCAATCTCGAACTCTCAATCATCGTACCATCGGCTCAAAATACGTCGTCATCACAACTGCTCAACACACCATTCTTGGCGATGATCTGTTCCATGAGGATGAATCTACACCAAACATCGATGGATATTTTGTACACGTGAATCTAATTGTGTAGAATCCTTCTAGTGGTATGACTTTTGGACTCCTGTAAATTCCATGATTTTTAAATTTTTTTATCCTGTTTTGTTCAACAATTAAATCGAGGGCTTAAGTTTTCATTTTTAAATGGTAATTAGTTGTAATTTCCGTATAGAACTAGAGTAGTTTTCAAATTTTAATGCCCATTACTTTGTGATTTCTGTGTATAACTATATTTTTTTACTATATTCTCTAATTTGTTGCGATTCTTTACTTCATCTTTTATGGTTCGTGCTTGAATTCAGTAGTTGATGTGTATTCACCGGTTATTACTGATTCGGTTCGGTTTTTATCATTTTTAACAATTCAGTTTAGTTTTGAATCTATGCATACTTCGGTTCGATTCGGTTTAATATCATGAAAAATCAGATTTGTGGTTTGCATATATAAAACTCCTTAAACCACACTGAAGCGAACCGATTACACCCATACTCTTGAGACACCCCTTTGAGCTTAGTCACTCAAGTCCAAGAGGCCACAAAATCAAATCTTTTTTACAACTTTTTTTTTTCAAAACTCCTTACATCCAACCAAATTGTCATAGCTTCATGTATTTTCCTAGAACATCCACATACTATGAGTTTTTTTAAGTCTAGGCAACTACATCGGTGGTAAAGAAAATGGTTATTCATGATCAACAAGGTTAACTAGGGAAACAAATAAGCATTGGTTGGCCTGAAAAGCTCAAACTGTTTAAATATGACCTAAATCATGTCCTAAGTGTAGCGTAGCCTAGGATTTCATCTCGAGTAACAATCAAACTAGCTCTTGAGTTCTTGTGTGATCATTTTGATTCCTTAAGTCACATTAGCCTTCTCAGAGCGAAAGACAACCAAATGCTTAAGACTAGGTGCTCAACATGTCAGGATTCTCAAGTGAAATGCAAATCAATGAATGGTTCAAATATACACAGATACACAAATTCATCATTTTTCAAAATTGTCAATAAAATAAAAACCAATCTCATCATAGTCTTTGGTGTTGTCTACTACAAAATGCAAAAATTTTAATTTTTAATAAAGCCACCACCCTCAAACTCAAAACGTTTATTGTCCTTAATGAAAAGAAAATATGTAAAAGGACTAAGTAGAGAGGACTTCCCTGAATAAGGATGAGCTTTCATTCTCGTTATTCTCTTCATTGTTCATGTTGTCTCCAAATGAGGGGAAAATGATGCCTAAGCCAAATTTGTCCAAGGTCAAACTTTGCAGCATTGGGAGGTCAGCGTCGCGACGCTAAACATTTTATCCATAACTTTTTTTTTAAACCTGAATGAACCAAAATAAAATATGTAAAATAAATAAATAAAAATTATAATAACAGAAATAAAATCGGGTTATCTCCTCGTAGGGTTTGCTTTAATGTCTTCAGCCGGACGTAATGATCATCCAAAAACGGGTTCACCCGTTTTCTATTGACTTAAAAATTCCCTTTGTATCAGAAAATGAACACCCCAAAGCCGTTTTGTGTTCTCTCAACACCCTCAAAAACTTGTCTTCTTGTTCACCAATTAATGAAGCGGAAACCATGATAGCGAGAGTAGATGTTTCTCCTATAAAAGTGTACCGAAGGTGGAGATCTAACACCGGTGGTTTTCAATCGATGGTAATTGTCTAGGTTTACCTTCTTTTGATTCTTTGAAAGGTCTCTTAATAAATATCAGTGAGGTTACTTCCAACTGATTCACACACTCCATAATCTCTAGATCTTTCTTGTCAATAGCCTCAACTAAACATGCTTCCAATGGTTCACTCGGATCACTGGTATGAATTGCTTCCTCAATACATACTTCTATACTATTCACCTGCAAACAACTATTCATATCATTTGGGTGTTTTATTACTTTGAAGACATTAAAAATTACCCGATCTTCTTGCACTCTTCAGAATAAGTTCTCCTTTTTGCACATTAATGAAATTTCTTCCTGTAACTAAGAATGGTCTACCAATAATAATTAGAATTTCTTGGTTTTCTTCCATGTCAAGAACAATAAAATCAGTAGGAAAAATAAACTTATCCACCTTTACCAAGACATCCTCAATAATCCCCAGTGGATATTTAATTGAACGATCAGCTAATTGTAAAGAGACTGTCGTATGTTTAATTTCTCCAAGACCTAGCTTCTTGTAAACTGAAAAAAGCATTAAATTAATACTAGCTCCAAGATCACATAAAACCTTTTCAAAATAAGAATTTTCGAGGGTGCATGAAATAGAAAAACTTCCAGGATCCTTTAGCTTTGGGGTAAATTTATTTTGCATTGCACTCCTCAGTAAGTACAATTTTCTCATACTCCTCTAGCTTTCTCCTGTTCAAGAGAATTTCCTTCATGAATTTAACATAGCTCGACAATTGTTCCAAAGCATCAGCAAAAGGAATGTTGATATGTAGTTTCTTAAACACATCAAGAAACATGGAAATCTTCTTGTTTGATTTCTGCTTCTAGAATTGCTGAGGATATGGAATAGGTGGGACATAAGGTGGAGGATTATCGGGAAAGAGCTTTGACTTAGGCTTGTCTTCTTTCTTTTTTGAGTTCTCAATAAAATCATCACCTACAACCTCAGTTTGTGCTTCAATTGACTGAGAATCTCCAATGTTGCTCGATAAAGAACCTTGTTGTCTTTGAGTGAGTATTTCTGATAGTTGACCCATTTGAAGCTCTAAATTCTGAATAGATGCAGCTTGGCTCTGAATACTTATGCCTCTGAAGAGTAGCATCCATTCTTGCCATAAATTGATTAGTATTGACTGTGAAATGGGAAAGAGCATTTTTTAGAGAAAATTAGTGGATTCATCACATTCTGACTATTCTTCCAAGAAAAATTAGGGTGATTTCACCATCCTTGGTTGTAGGTGCTGGAGAATGAGTTATTTTCATTTTGTTGTAATTCTTAACAAAATTAGCATGTTCTAACTGAGAATGAGCAAAGGGATTACCAACTTGACATTCTGTATTAGAATGAGGTCCATTGCATAAGTTACAAACTTCATGTGTAGAACGAATAGTACTAGCATTGGCAGTGAACGAGTTCAGTTGCTTGGACAGTGTAGCTAATTGAGCTATGAGAACGATAAATGCATCAACTTCATGAACTCCATGAATCTTTTTTGGTACGTTACGCTCACTTGGCCATTGATAGGCATTAGCAGCCATTTCTTCAAGCAAAACATAGGCCTCCTCATGTGTTTTACCCATCAAAGCACCTCTTGATGTTGCATCCACTAGTCTCCTTGTTGAATTCCCCAATCCATTGTAGAAAGTTTAGACTTATAGCCATTTAGGGAGTCCATGATGTGAGCATCCCCTTAATATCTCTTTAAACCTCTCCCAAGCTTCTTATAGAGATTCCATATCATAGTGGGCAAAGGTAGTGATCTCATTCCTCATCTTTGCTGTTTTGGCTGGTGGAAAGAACTTGACCAAAAAATTCTCAGACAGGCTATTCCAAGTAGTGATTGATCGAGTTGGTACAGATCTCAACCAACTCTAAACCTTATCCCTAAGCAAAAATGGGAATAATCTCAGCCTAATAGCGCCATTTAAGACATTGTTGTGCTTGAATATCTCACAAATTTTGAGAAAAGTGACTATGTGAACATTTAGGTCATCATTAGGCAAACCACTAAATTGATTAACTTGCACCATTTGAATGACAGCCAGCTTAATCTCGAAGTTGTTGGCATTAATAACAGGGTGTTGAATGGCAAATGCAACCTCATTGACTACCGACATAGCATAGTCTCAAATAACCCGGTTATTTTTGTTGTTTATAATTTCAAGATTTTCCCTTACATCATCCATGGTTTCTTGAGTTTGTTTAGAAGATGGTATCCTCACTTTTCTATTTCGACGATAAGTTCGCTCGATTTTCAAATTTAGAGGAATTAGATTTTCGCTTCCAAACAGTCTCATACACCTAAGAGAATGCCTGAAAATTCAAAACAGAAAACAACTGTAAATAAAAAAATTAAGACTTAAAGTAAAATTAAGGATATGTAATTCTAATATTAATAAACTAATTCAATCCCCGGAAACGGCGTCAAAAACTTATTACAAGTTTTCTAGAGTACAAGTGTACACGATTGTTGTCAAGTAATAAAATTCTATTAAATAAAGTATCATGCACATGATTGATTGGTATTAAGTTTTGAAATCAACTAGACCTTTATTCTAATTGAGAATTATGAAAAGTTGAGAGTTTAATTAAGCTAAAATTCTAATTAAACTAAAAGGATAATGATTTGATAAGGATAAATAATTCAAATTTGAATAGTTAAAAGCTTTAGAGTTTTTATTTCACCAAACTAAACATGCTCAAAATTTTAAAACTCAATCAATCAATATATATCATATTATTGACAGCGAATTTCTTTAATGTAATTATCAATCTCTCTCAAGTATCGATAATGAAGAATAGAAAATACTAATCCAACATCTCTGCCAAGATTTAATATGTTGAAACTCATTAAGAAAATTTAATCATCACTTCTCAGTCTCACAATTAAATCCAAAATCATGCAATAGTTGACCAAACGATCACAAAAGAACAAATTATAACACCCAACAATAATGAATGTAGCATCGATTAAATTGAGAATCAAAATTACAGAACAATCATGGTTTGGCTACGTCGTAGTCCTAAATAGGAAAGTTAAAACATACTAAAATAAGAAAGCATCCTAATAATATTCATGAGCATAGAGAAAAAGAAACGAAAAACTAGATTTAAGGAGGAAATTGAATGTGTGATTCATCTCCCAGTTGGGTCCGTCTTCTTCTTCTCTCTAAAAAGATCTTTTCTCTACCTCTCCCACGTCCCAGGATCCCTCAAAATAACCTTAAAATATTTTATTTATACACGGGTTTGATAAGGATAAAATTGGAATAAAAATCAAGAAGAATAAAAGCATTATCACTCCAGCGCCGCGGCGCTGGCATTCTATTTCTGCTAGCTGCGTACCAGCGCCCCGGCGCTCGCATTCTGTTTCTACTGGCCATGCGCCAATGCCCCGGCGCTGGCGTGCTGTTTTACGCCTAGCGTCACGACGCTGACCCTTCAGCCCAGGTCCGTTCTTTTCTCATTTTATGCGCATTTTTACCTTTCAACTCTTTCAAAATCAATCTAAATGTATTTGAATATCAAATCTACATGATAAAAATAAAAACAAACATAAGTCAAGAAATAAATCTAAAAGAACCAATAAAACTAAAATAAAGATGATCCAAAATATGAGTGTGAAACACACTCATCACATACCCCCAAACTTAACTCTTCGCTAGTCTACTACAAAACAAAAAAAATCAAACAAGAAAACAATAAATTCTAATTATGAAAAACTACGGATCAAGAGACGAAATGTTTTGACTAACTAAACTTACCTAAGAGATATCAAAATAGCAATAACCCAAAAAAAACTTTTGAACTGTGATCATGTAGAAGTTTAACACAAGTTTTAACTTACACTTTACCTTGATAAATCCCGAGTGGCTGTGTGTCACCTGAAGTCATCCAACTTCTTAGTTTTAGATGAGCTTATGCAACCAAGTCTTATTAAAGCATATCTATTAATTTATTACTAGAGTAGAACTCCATAAGCTAATTTCTCATGTCATTCTCCACTAGACAAACCACAACATTTAGGACCATTAGGACTTTCATAGGCTTGTAATATATGGCTAGGGTTTACCGTAGGATAAAGGTTATTATTTTGGCTCAATCTTGACCCATAGCAACACAAACATAGCTTAATCCAAATTTTCTTGTCACACCCTAAACTTGTTACTTTCCACAACTTGATTTATTTACTTTCCACCATCTTGATTTATTTACGACACCATCTCCTTTTCTTAACGAGCGTTCAACTACTAAATCCCAAACTAGTTGGTCATAGGTAGGGGTGTAAGTAAAACCAAAAAACCAATTAAATCGAGCTAAATCGAACTGAACCGATTCGGTTCGGTCGATGTGTCAATCTATATTAATTTTGTATGTTTTAATCATAGGAAACCTCAGATTTCGGTTCGGTTTGCAGTTCAAGGTTGTGAAACTTGCTCAAAACTGAACCGCACCGTAAAGTGTAGTAACATATCATATCCTTAGTGTCAACGCAATGGTTTGGCACTTGTTTTCCAACCTACCTTGCACATGTTTGATTCTCCTTAATTACACCTTTCCCAATTTTTTTATATTTTCTATACATAAATGCAGCAAACCCTAAAAGTTTTAACTAGTATTCATTTTCACTAGTTTTGTGCCGCTTACCTCCCTCATCTCTCTCTCTCTCTCTCTCTCTCTCTCTCTCTCTCTCTATTTCTCTCTCGTATTCATTTAGAAGCCTGTATGGGCCAACCTCTCACCGATCTCAAACTACCTTACCGTTGGATTCCTCAAGCTGGATCAATGTGGAGAGCCTCTAGCCAATCTCAATTTCTCTTTCATCGTACCACCGCCTTAGAATCTATCGTCATCACAACTGCTCTGAACACCATTGTTGGCGACGATTTGTTGACGAGGATGAATCTGCTCTAAAAATCGATGAATATTTGTTACACGATGAATCTATTATGTATGAGTCCTAGGCTTCTGTGAGTTCCATGATTTTTAAATCTTTTTATCCTGTTTTATTCAACAATTAAATCGAGGGCTTAAGTTTTCATTTTAAATGGTAGTTAGTTGTAGTTTTTGTATAGAATGGAGTAATTTTTAGATTTTAATGCTCATTACTTTGTGATTTCTGTGTAGAACTAGATTTTTTTTACTATATTCTATGATTTGTTGTGATTCTTTAGTTTATCTTTTATGGTTAGTGCTTGAATTCAATAGTTGATGTGTTTTCACCGGTTATTACCAATTCAGTTTGGTTTTTATCAGTTTTAACGGTTTGGTTTCTATGCATACTTCAAATTTTGTTTATTATAATGAAAAATCAAATTTGCAGTTCGGTTATATAAAACTCCTTAAATCGTACCGAACTGAACTTATTACACCCCAAGTCTTAGGGTATTGGGGGTTGGGACACCTCTTCGAGCTTAGTCACTCAAGTCCAAGAGGCCATAAAATCAATATTTTTTTACAATATTTTTTTAAAACTCCTCTCATCCAACCAAATTATCATAGCTCCACGTATTTTCTTAGAACATCCACATACTATGAGTAAAATGGGTAATTTGGGAAGAATTTTTTAAGCCTAGGCAATTACATGGGTGGTAAAGAAAATGGCTCTTTAGGCTCAACAGGGGTAATTAAGGAAATAAATATGCATAGGTTGGCTTGAAAAGCTCAAATTGTCTAAAGATGGCCTAAATCATGTCCTTAGTGTAGCATAGCCTAGGATTTCACCTCGAGTAATAATCAAACTAGGACTAGAGTTCTTGTGTGATCATTTTGATTCCTTAAGTCACATAAGCCTTCTCTAAGCAAAAGACAACCAAACGCTTAAAAATATGTGCTCAACATGCCAGGATTCTCAAGTGAAATGCAAATCAATAAATGGTTCAAACATACACAGATACACAAATTCATCATTTTCAAAATTATCAAAAAATTAAAACCAATCTCATCAAATGCTTTAGTGATGTCTACTACAAAACGTCAAAATTTTAATTTTTAATAAAGACACGACCCAAAAACTTAAAACTTTCATTGTCCTCAATGAAAAGAAAATATGTAAAAGGACTAAGTAGAGAGGACTTCCCTGAATGAGCATGAGCTTTCAACCTTGCCATTCTTCGCATTGTCGTAGCCCTAGATAGAAAAATTAAAACATACCAAAATAAGAAAACATCCTAATAATATTCATGAACATAAAGAAAAGAGAAGAAAAACTAGATTTAAGGAGGAAATTGAATGTGAGATTCATCTTTCGGTTGGATCTATCTTCGTCTCCTCTCCAAAAAACTTTTTTCTCTGCCTCTTCCATGTCAAAAGATCCTAAAAAATAAGCGTAAATTATTCTATTTATACACTAGGGTATGCTAAGGACAAAATTCGAGTAAAAATAAGGAAGAATAAAATCTTTATCATGCCAACGTCGCAACGCTAGAAGTTAGCATCACTGTACTGACATTTTTTTCTGCTGGTCGTGTGCCAGCGCCCCGGCACTGGCGTTCTCTTCTTGCGCCCAGCATCCAGCGCTGTGGTGCTGAGATTCCAGCACCCTGGTGTTGGCGTGTTGTTCCGCCCCCTCATCGCGACGCTGGCCCTTCTACCCAGGTCCATTCTTTTCTCATTTTATCCATATTGCCTTCCAACTCGTTCAAAAATCAAACCAAATGCATTTGAATATCAAACCTACAAGATAAAAACAAAAATAAACATAAATCAAGCAATAAATATAAAAGAACAACAAAATTAAAATCAAGATCATCCAAAACATGAGTGTGAAACACACTCATCAACATCCATAATAATTGTGAGGAAAGTGAATGAATCTTCTAGTGCACGAGTGTGCCAAAAATTCGGTCAAACAAATTAAATTTAAAATTATTCTTAAAATTATCTAACTTCTAATTAATAAAATAATTATGAGGAGTAGTGAATGAATCTCCACTTGGGTTCTATTACGACTTACAATTTAAACTAAGAACTTGGAAAAAATGAATTGAAGAAAGAACTCAAAATTTTATTGAACGATTAAAAAACACGCAAATACAAAATCTCTAGGTAAATATATCTAATGTTTGCAAAGTTGTAAAAATTAACTTGAGAGATGGATAAAGTAAAAGGAATTATGAAAAATAAAACAAACTGATTACGAATATTAAATTATGAACTAGGTGACTCATCATCTCATCAACCCCGTTGACACCTTGGTATTGTGAATGTCAGAGTTTGGCCTAATAGAAAAAAAATTATCCAACAAAATATTCCTTCAGCTAACAATGAGATTTCTTGATCAACTACAGAAAATATTGACCAAATAGAATGTCTTGACAAAACTAAGAATAACTATGAACTTACCCAAACTAAAGACTTCTTGGATGACTTTGGCCAACTAGGAATATCTTGGTGAACTAATAGATTTGGACAAGCTAATAACTTTTTGGCAAACTTTGACCAACTAGGGTTATCTTGACTGATTTAAGATTACTTTGATCAACAAAGGATTTTGCCAATGAAGTGAATCTACCAATAAGGCAAAAATTGACCATGAGAATATTCATTCCAAGAAATGGGAGATCGGCCAAAGTTTGTCAACTAAATATTTAGGCCAAAATAGGCCGATGGAATATCTTGGCCAAAGTTAATCAACAAAATATCTTGGCCAAAGTTAAATTTCAGCCAAATAAGGATTCTTGGCCAACTTCAGATTTGGCCAAACTTAAGAAATCTTGGCTAACTAAGGATTTTCCAAATAATAATTATCTTAGCCAACTAGGGAAGCTCTCCAATGCCAGGAAAATTTTTCCTGGCATTGCTGCTAGGAGTCTTCCTAGCCATTAGATGAGGCAAGGTGACTCCCAGCTATTAGATTAAAATAGATTAGAGAAAATGATATTACCTATTGGATGAGTTATAGGTTACCACTTTGTCTCTTTCTTGGAAAGCTTCCTTCGAAAGCTTTCTCCTTCACCTTCGAAAGCTCAACTCCATGGCTTCACCAAACTCAGACAAGGCCATGCGATTTTCACCCTCAATATCCAGGCTCTCTCTTTTTGTAGTCCAGGCTGTCTCTACGTTTTTCATCCTAGCTTTTTCTCCGTCGTGGCTCTCTCTCTTTGTGTTCATCATCAGTTCTCTCTCTCCATCTCCGCCTCTCTGTCTTCATCATTGATGATCTCTCTTTGTCGCCAATGCTCTCTCTCAGTCATCGATGCTCTCTCTCAATCATCGGTGCTCTCTCTCGGCCATCAATGATCTCTTTTATGATTTAGGTTTTTGGTTTAGTAAGTTCATGAATCCTTCAACTTCAACGATATCCAGGTATAATCGAGCTCTCTCTCTCTGCCCTATATCATTTTTATTCCTCTTGTTTGAGAAGCTTCTGTATTTGAATTTTTTTAATTTTTTTCCTCTTGTTGCAATTTGAATGTTTCTTGATTTAGGGTTTTCATTCTGTTTTGATTAACAAACAAGATTTGAAGCTAATTTATCCATTTTAATGAGTATAATTATTATATTTTGCTGCAAGAATGTATATTTATCCATGAAATTTATGCTCTTGAGGTAGGAGATGTATTTGTATCTATGAAATTTCTGAAATTTCTAGTGTGAGAACGTATATTTATGAGATGTGTTATGCTCTTGAGGTAGGAAAGGATTATATGAATTTCATTACCGATATATTTAAGCATTCTACAATGAAAAGAGTTTTATATTTGTAGCTTGTCTAGACGTCTTTTTGGTATCTTGTGCCTTTCAACTTATTGGTTCGGCTGGACAGTATTGTCATGGCTTGTATTATAGTTGAATAGTTCTATGTGAGTGTTGTGAGCTCAACGGGATGAACATATTCTTGTTGTCATACGTATTATTGACGTCACAAAGGTGGTCTGCTTGCGGTTTTCATTCTTCTCTACTTTCTCATTTACATTCTCAGTAATTGGCTATTTTATATAAACTCGACATAATTTATCTGCAACCAGAAGCATACTGCTTTAGTGTTTTCTTATAAAAAATATAATGTGTTATTTATAAAGGTGTTAAGCTCCCGAAACTTACTTTGTCATAAGGTTAATTGCTCATATCAAAATGAATATCTTCTTAGTTGGACAGTTCATACTTTACATATTTCTTACACTAGATCTAAGAAAATGTGAATGGAGCTTCATCTTTGTTATAACGAAATGCTAATATGATTATGCATTTTTTACCATATAGAGGCCATGCATTTTTTTTGCTAATCTATGTAGATAGAGTGTTGTGGATGTTCTTAGTTAGATTTATTTTGTTTAGCTAGTTTTGTTAAGTCTGTCTATTCTATATAGCAACATTGTTGTGATCGCTCAGTTGACATATGTAGATCATTATTGATATATATATATGGATGACTATAGTTTTATAAGACAATAAAATATATGGTTGTAGAATAGTTTGATATACTAGTCGGGTTGCCTTTGTATATGAATGATTTATGTATTACAGTGACATTTTTGTGTAATGCTTCTTTACTTCATTGTTTATGCTTTGGCAAAAGAGATGGATTATGTCCATGTCTTAATGTTGTGGGTTGCTCTTGAGAAATAAGATTAATATTTTGTTATAGTAAGAATAGATTTACTTGAAAACATAACATTGGTTTGAAGTTGGATTTTCACCTAACTATAAAAGTGTCTCCTTATTTTTTTGTAGTAAAACCTCTTGATTACTGGTCATCAATAGGAAAGACTTGTCGGCATTGACAAAGTTGGTCGTCATTTATTCTGGAATGTGAACTCGTATAAGAATTTCTTTCTCAATATCATTAGATTGAATTGGATTTACTTAATTAAATGGAACTTGCTATGTTGTAGATTAGTTTCTCATTTTTTGTCATTTTCATGTTTCTATACAAAATATTGTAGTTGGAATGAGATATTATTTGAGGTTGTTTTCTTTCCTTGAAACTATGTTATTTCAGGTGTATGTTTGTTATTAGATGAATATCATTGTACATGTTATCCTTCAAGCAATCAAATAAAAGGAAAAGTCATACTTTAGAGAGAACAACATGATTAACATCATTTTTATATGATTATAGAGATTTTCACATTTATAGATTTTTAACTAGCTTAACTACATGGTGAAAATTTACTAATATGATTCTTTCAATATGATAAATTGTAAAAAAACTTGGAGAAGAGCAAGTTGCAACTAGATCAACTAAGTTTGTTACATTCTTTAAATTCTTTACATAACCATATTTTCGTGAAATCTTGCATCGGTTTTTGCAAGCCATTGACATTCACATCATGTTTATCATTTATTAAAATTGTTGATATATATCACTTCCAATTAATTCGTTATCTCAAATAGTCATTGCATAAACCTAATTAATAACATAATAGGGGCAAATGTATACAAGAACATAACATTGGTATGCCATTTTAGCATTCTTACTAGATGATGTCCAATCCATTATAAATTAGTATCATAGATAATCATGATAAGAAGACATAGTCACATATATTTCAGATCGCTAACACAAATGTCAACGTGAAGTTCGCACAAAAGGGTTTCTTTGTATACTTGTAAGTAATTAATGAGATCGTCAATTTAATGTTGCATATTTTCATATAAATTATTGCAATCTTAATGTGGTTGTTTAAAACTAAAACGGTTCAAAAGAATGTGCTAAAATTAGGGCGACAGATGAAAATATTAGTGGTCATGAAGTAAGCATGTTTAAACAGACATTACATTATAATATGGAATTGATAAATTGTGATTGTAATTTAAGTGAGTTTCTGGTATGCAGAAATGAAAAGATCTAGCTTTGAAGTGGGAAAGTATGACGAAGGAAGCCAAACTCAATTATTTGAAGGAAAATGAAATTCATGCCATTGAAAGCAGAGTGGAACAACCCGGTCCTAGTCATCTGAGAAGGTCTGCCTTTAAACGAAAGTTGCTCACACTCTGTACACCCAAGAAATTTATGGATCTTGTTGCAAATTTTGATGAGGGGAAGACCAGAGCGGTCGTGGAGATGGGATTCGGAGGGTTGGTGGATGTTAAATGCCACAAGCTGAAGAGGAACTTCTTGCCGCAACTATTAGGTTGCTTCGATCCATCCACATGCACATTAAATGTCCATGGGTCGACACTCAAATTCACTGTAAATGATGTGACTTCTATAATGAGCATCTTTGACGGTGGGCAGAAGATCAAATTCGATGGTGATGTGAATGAGATAAAAGATATAAAGGTAAAGTGGGTGAACGCCAAAGGTGATATTTCGGTGAACGCCGTATCAAAATTCTTGATTAGGGAGTCTCACAGTGACTACTGCAGGCAAGCCTTTGTGTTGTACACTGTCGAGGTTTTTTATCTCCTCGATCAAAACCAATCGTAAATCATTCATGGTTGCACGTTGTGAAGTCACCCACAACCATCCAATAGAAGAATTGGGCTTCTGTTTTTTTTAAATATTTTGTGGATGGTGTCGCAAGGTATCAAAACAACCACCACCATAACTTGTTATTTATACAGGTAATATATTTAGTGTACATTGGTATTACTTTCGCATTATAGCATATGTATATTTACTAATAAGTTCATTTCGATGTAACTATTTTATCTAGAGAAGTTGGCATGTGTTGCCAACTATGTTGACTTCAACCAGCCTTCGCCGCTAAGGTGGAATGACATGGCAGTTACAAAAATGATTTATTTTGTAAAATCAAGGGGAGGAGAAGCTTGGCCTAAAAGTTGTGCGGTAAGCGTTTGAGAATATTGCAAATTTGGTTGGTTATATTACTATTGATTATTTATTACTAATTTATATATATTTGTATTATGTAGACTGATACAACTGCGCAAGCCATTCTGGGCGACTGTGAGGTTCGGGAGGACCACGAGCGTAAGCACATTCCCGAGGATGTGTGTGAGAGCAAGCCATCAGGTTAGGTGCTTTAAGTGCATAAGTGATCGCCTTCATGAGGGTGGATATTTCACAATTAATGGAGGTGAAGAGAAAGATGATGGTTGTCCAAGAGAATATGTGCACAACATTGGCGAGTCTTTTGGAACGGGACACTAGTAAGTCTCGAGTCCAATACGATGAGCCACACGTCACCCCGACTCAAGGTAAAGAAAAGGAGGTTTTGATGAGGATATGAGTCCCTCCCGTGAAGAAGAGATTTTGTTCACTTCAATCACCTTTATATAAAGGTGATAATGATAAAAGGTGCATCCAGCTGGATGCTTCAGATAATGCATTCACTGACGCGCTATTGGTCAGGAAACCATCTATGACTGGAACAACTAAAGGACGTCGAAAGGTATTATTTTTTTTATTTGCATTTGCTTTTCTATATATATATAACATTTATAATCTAACTATTAATCTAACACCTTACTTGGGGTTGTGTTTTGGTAGGCCAAACAAGTCTTGTCTGAGTCTACCAAAAGCCAATTCCTGATGAAGTTGCGCAGCACTCAGGAAAGGAGAGACGGTCCTCTACTCAGTTCACCCTCTTTGAAGGGTAAACCAATCACTAAACGCAACAAGAAGGTATTTAAAGTGGGTCCTTACATGTTGCAGGACCCACTAGAAGTGAAAGATAAGTTTTTACTGGAGTATATTTTTTAGAAAAGATTAGATGATAGATAGTAGTCACATTAATCTAACAAAATTTTGACACACCATCATGGCAAAATTTTGATTAAGTTTATCTTTTATATGTCTTTTGCGTGAGATTCTCGTTAGACATTCTGACCTCCATGCTAAACAGAGAGACCTAAAGACTCTAAGTCCATAAAATTGACTTGGCTCGGACCTTATAGACTTATTTGTCAGCATTTTGACCTTGGAGGCTCGTCGTGCGTCGATGAGCAACTTATTCTAGTTTCTTCCCATATTTTTTGTTGTGAGTGTCTACTACTTAGTATCATCCTTATTTTAGGTTTGTATGTACGTTGTGTATCATGTATTTGTTGTGCCACTACAGAGTCAGTGTGTTTCAAAACTAGTAGAGCTTCCTAATTTTGTAAGGAAACACAAGATCGTGGATAGATACGCGCCAACGCTTGAGCTAGAAACTACAGTAAACAAATTTAATATAGTTAAGATATTAAATGTTCACATAGTATGATTGTGTATATGTATTATGTAATCTAGATTTGTATTCCGGTACACGATGGTCGAGATCATTGCTTTATGGCCAAGATCTCCATCATGAACGAGGAAGTCACTGTATGAGACACCTTTTTAGATGGCTGACTTAACGCGGGACGGACCAAAAAGGTAAAAAAGATTATATGTTCAAACCCTTCATATCATGACTTGTAATTTGTCGCATAGCATGCATGATTTTGACACTGATTACCTTTTTATATTTTGTGAATGAAATTATAGTTAGAAGGTATGGACTTGATGTTTGAGCCTAAGCTCATAGATTTGTTGCCCCCGCCAACAACCTTCTCTTCATTCAAAATTGTAAGGTTGCCCCAAGTGGTCACCCAATCAAATGGGTAAGTTTATTGATCGCGAATTTGATTGGGCTTCATTCACCTTTTAATGATGCACTTATTATTATGTTTGCAGGAGTGATAATGGTGTGTGGGTCTTGATATATATGGATGATATTAGGGCATGCATTGTTGTCGACTACCATTCCCAAGTAATTTGTCAGATATTGTTTACATTTTGTTAAACTTGAGAGCTTTGTTTTTTGTTTATTATAGTTTTGGGTTCTTTCAGTTCTATAATTGAGAATCTTCTGATTGTTTTGGATTTGATCATTTGTGGTTGTCATTACTGGTGATTTGTTAGGGTCCCTTTAGTTATGTAATTGGGATTTTTTTAATTCTTCTGGACTCGCTCGTTTGTGGCTGTCAGTATTGAATTTGTTGAGGTGTTTGGTGAATATTCAAGCCTTAGTGTATCTCATTTTTTGTTTTGTTTTAGTTGGAAACTTTTAGTTATGTAAATGAGCTTTTTATTATTATTGTGGATTTGCTCATTTGTTATTATTGAATTTTTTGAGGTGTATGATAGTTTGTTGAATGTTACAGCTTTGTTTTTTTTTAGTTTGGAGTTAGTCTTCTTTTAGTTATGTAATTAGAAATTTTCTGATTGTTCTGGAGTTAATCGTTTATGGCTGTCGATGTTGAATATGTTGTGGTGTATGATAGTTTTTTGAATATTGGGAATACGTTTGGAGTTAGTCTTCCCCTCTTTGCTTTTCTCTCCTTCTCATTTTCTCTCTCTCTCTTCCCCCATGTTTTCTCGCTTTCTGTTCTGCAACTGGGTCTTGCACCTAGTTGTTCTGTCTCGAATCGGTTCAGTTTACTCAGACCGGCCTAAACCGGTCCATCAGATAAAATCAAACCAGACTGGTCTGAACCAGACAGGTCCGAACTAGCCTGGTTTGAACCATTTGACCCGAAGCTTTATCTTTTGACTATGGACCCGATATATTATTTTCTGACCTCGCTCTGAACCCCTTCGCACCATTTTAATTAATTCTCTTTTATTTTAGGGTATTAAAAATGTGTTTATATTGTTTTATTTCAAAACAATTTAGTAAGTATATTTTTTTTGGATTTTAGGTCATTAATTGTTTAATTCATTCTTCCGCTTCAGGTAAGTGGGCTTACATGATGGTGTGACTCCCGTTGTTATAAATGTATATGCTTTGTGTAAGTGAATTTATATCATAATGTGACCCATGTGTGATAATTATATATGCTTGTGTAAGTGAATTTACATTGTAATGTGACCCACGTGTGATAAATGTAATATGTGTTATTCTCATTAGCTTCAATTGTCTAGAAGCATGTTACTTTCATATATATGTTTGTGTAAATTGACTTATATAACGATGTGACTCTGATCTTATAATTGTATCATATATTTATTATCTGTTTAACCATTTTTCAATAATTATTATATTTCGTTAACACTTTGGTAATTGATTATTGTTCAGTTATTAATGTGATTATCATGAGATAAATGTCTTTGTATGACTGATTTTGCATAGTATGTTATCATGTTTGATTATGTTATATGTATCAGTATGTATTATATGATTAACTTTTGTCATACGTTGGATTATGCAAGTTATGATGTTAATTCATTCAAGTGGTAATTATATGAACTTAAGCATGACCTTTAGTTAACAAGAAATCAGGATTGTTCACGTTATGTTCTGTTAAACGAATGGGGTGTCATCTGTTCATGCTTTCGTCACACGTAAGGTGTCATCTGTTCATGTTTTGGTCATTCATTGGGTGTCGTCTGTAAATGTTTTCCGTCACTCATGAGGTGACATCTGTACACATTTTTTGTCACCTATGAGTGCCATCTATTCTGTCACCCAATGAGTGTCATCTGTTTCGTCGCCCGATGTGTGCCAACTGTTTCGTTGCCCAATTCGTCATGATGTGTTTCAGTTAACATGTGATCAGTTCTGATTAGGTTGTTAACTAAGGGATATGCCAAGACAATATATGATTAAGATTGTTAAATGATTCTGTTTAAGACACGTGTTATCTTCGTGCTATGTTAAGCCATGTCATGATCAAGTACGTTACTTTATTTCATTTATGATATATGTCAAGTTCAGTTATGTTATGTCATGATTGCATTTATGACATATGGATGCATGTTATTATGTGAGTTTGCTTACTAAGTATTTTAAAATACTCATTCCCCCACAGTTATTTATGAAAAAATATTCATTCCCCCACAGTTATTTATGATGCAGGTGGTGATGGCGAGTAGCATAAGAGGGAGACTGTCATAACCTGTTAGATCAGAGAAATTTATGTGTTCAGATTTTATGATTTGATTTAAAAATTAGGAAAACGTTTTCTGTTAAACTTGGTTATTCAAGTAGTTTATTTTACGTTATGATTTTCTACGAATTATGATGAGTGAAAGTTTCATGAATTATGGATTTCAAGTTTTGACTTTATTTCAGAATTTAATTCAGTTCTTCAAGGTTTTATTAATTATGCATTTAAGACACTTTATCGCTTCCGCTATTTTATGATTAAGATTCCGATCATGGATAAGTTTAATGCTTCCGCTATTTAAGGTCAGGGATTTTCCATCATGGGTAAATTAAGAATTTTCAATTTGGGAATTTTCTTAAAATTAGGGTTTGTTTCGAATTGGAGATTTCAAAATTATGAAATTACACGTATGTTTAACCCTCAGGGATCGGGGCGTCACAAAACTCATCTCGCTCGATACTTGTCATAAAAGCACAACAACATTATCAATGACAACTTTTATCGAGTTTATGATTAAGTGTTCAATTTTTTCAGGAATCCTTAATTAATCCAATCTAATTCCACATAGTAAGTGAGTATCATGAATGTTTGCATTGAAATAACGAGTCTTTTCTATTTTTATCAATGATTTTTCCGGTGTACGGTAAATAATTACAAAAATATCAATTTTAAGAAAAAATGTGATGAATGACGATTAGAGCCATATAAATGGCGATTAGGAGTAAAACAGGCGATTTGAGGCATTAAACTAGCACTTGGCTTTGATGATACGATTAGCACCTTCAGGATGGCGTTTAGGACCTAAAAATAGGCAATTCGCTTATTAGGTATGGCGATTAGGTTTTAGGGGTTCACCAAATACGTAGTGGTGTACAACAAATTCTTTAGGGGTTCACCAAAATTTTAAAAAAAATGTGAACCTCAGTACGTAATTGGTGAAACCCAATACGTAGTTGGTGAACCCCTCCAAGATTTATTATTTTATACGTATTTAGTGAACTCCACTACGTAATTGATGAACTTCACTACGTATTTAGTGAACCCCAGTACATATTTGGTGAATCCCTCCAAGAATTATTATTGTGTACGTATTTAGTGAACTTCAGTACATAATTGGTGAATCTCACTACTTATTTGATGAACCCCTCTAAAAATTATTATTTTGTACATATTTGTGAACCTCAATACGTAATTAGTGAACTCCAGTACATAATTGGTGAACCCCTCCAAGAATTATTATTTTATACGTATTTGGCGAACCTCACTACGTAATTGATGAATCTACTACATAATTAGTGAACCCCAGTTCGTAATTGGTGAACCCCTCCAAGAATTATTCTTTTGTACATATTTGGTGAAGCTCACTACGTAATTTGTGAACCTCAGTACGTAACCTGGTGAACCATTCCAAGAATTATTTTTTTGGATGTATTTGGTGTACCCCACTACGTAACGTGGTGAAACCCTCCAAGAATTATTATTTTGTACATATTTAATGAACCCCACTATGTAATTGGTGAATCTCACTACATAATTGGTGAACGCCAGTATATATTTGGTGAACCCCTTCAAGAATTATTATTTTGTACATAATTGGTGAACCCCAGTACGTATTTGGTGAATCCTAGTACGTATTTAATGAACCAAAAAATAAAAAAAAAATCCCTTACATGTTCAACTTTGAAGACAATTATGTAAGTATCATTTTCCCATATCCACATAAGACAATAATGTAAGTATCATTTTCCCAACATAATGTAACTTTGTCATAATTCATAATTCTATCAGGCCATAATCCTCATATCCCTCATATCGTTATCTCTCAGATAAGCCTAAGCTTTTGTCACCAGACTTGGAAAGAAAAAATCAAGATAATGAGAGACCAGGGTCCACCGCCCCCATAGAATCTGGATAGTGACCCTAACAAAGTCATGGCAAATTATATATAAGACATCATTTTGGTGTCAGCTGGTATTCTCTTTTAGTCGCCTTGTGTAGTATTGGACGAGTCAACTATGATGGTAGTTACATCTACAAAGTTTTAAGAAACGTCATATTCACAATCACTAATAGAAAAATATGAAATGATCCCTCAAAATCATTGTGCTTCAACCACTACTATAATTAATTGAAAATTGTGTTCAACTACTATTAATAATAGTATTTAAAAAGTTTAATAATAGTATATTACTACTATTAATAATAGTATTTGAAAAGTTTAATAATATTATTTGAAAAATTCAATCTCATCACTCTTTAAAGCTTAGGTGTTAAGGAAATGGGTACTGGAACCTTATAACTAACATAGAATGGACAAATCTAGATGATGTGTGACAACATTCCAACACACCCTCCTGGACGACAACATGATAACCGAACTAAACAACATACCAAACAATCTGAACTAAGCTAACAAAGAACCGAACTAAAGCGACACAAACAAAGGCCCAACCAAGTTAAAAAAAAAACTCAATTCGATCACTCCTTAAAACTTAGATGTTAAACAGAAGGGTACTGAAGCTTTATAACTAGCATAGAATAGACAAGTCTAAACGATATGAGATAACATTACAACATAATTTACAAGACTCATCACCAATTCACCATTGGAAAAGCTTTAATCAAGTTGTAATCAGGAAAATATGCAGTAAACAAACAAAAATAATATTGCACAAACAAGACAAGTAGTTGAAGCACAATTTTTATTCTTTACATAGCAGAAACCAAAACGCAAAAAACAAAAAGGAAAAAATACAAGGAAAGACTTACAAACTTTGATGATATATAAATAACCTCAAAAGTCCCTTATTTGGAAGGGTTTACATGAACAAAAATAATAATAATTTATTGATGACACTGAATTTTGTGCTTTCACTAATTTGGGTTTTACAGACAGAAAAACAATAACAATTCCCTTCCATTCCAACCCCACAAATTCACATAAAAGTATCAAAAGAATCAATGGTAAAATAAAAAAGCTTTTCATAACAGATATTAATGTGTTCAGATGCCATAGTCTCCCCCTCTTTCCTCTTATCTACATGAGCTTAAGTTTATAAGTAGCCTCTACAGCTCTATGCTCACCACATGATCTTTCGTACCAATCTTGAGGGATGTCTCGGCATCCTCAGCTTCGACCAAATACGTAGCAGCCTACTCGTATATATATTTCGGAAAAAAAAACCAACTTTCTTCACATAGATCATTTTCTAAGTCTTTTTTTAGTCATTATCACAGTTCAATCCACAAACCTCTAAGACGATACCGCCCCTTGAGAGGAACGGGTTGATCCGAACCCATAAGAGGGAGAATATAGACGATAGGAGAATGGACCAGACGATGATGATCGTAGGGACCTTATTTTGTTTCCCCATCAAACCCTTGAGGAATGGATAGAGATGGACAATGACCCATATGGCAAAAAACAACTTACCGATTAGTGGGCCCCATGAATCGTAACCGTTATTGATGGCATCTGAAACCCCGACTACAACTCCGATGATGTTTATGATGAGTAAGGTCATGGGAGGGATCAATAAGGATGTCCACTTGAAGAGGTAGAGCTCGGAAAACTCTCCATCGTCTGCCGCCTTGGACGTGACGGTGAAGTTTGTGCTAACACCAGCCAAAACCTTGAGCAGACCTTGGGCTAACGCAAAAAGGTGAGATGAAACACCACCAATCACCCAGAATTGCTCATTTCTCCACCAGTCGTGTATTCCAATACCTCCCCATTGCATTTCGAGGATGCCTGTTGCCGCGATCGACATGAAAAGAGCTATGAATATGATACTTGCGTAATCACTAAGCTGTAAATCATTAAAAATGGAAAATGAGAAATCAGTCATTTCCTGAATTCACAATCGAAAAATAGCGAAGCTAACTATTGTAAACACTAAATATATCTGAAATACCATAAACTTAAAAGGATAAATTGTCATTTTCACACACAAACTTTTTTGCATTGGCCATTTACACCTATCACCTTTGTTTTTAGCCAATTGCACCCATTCCCAAAACCAAACATTGTGAAATAGATAACGGTTTTTAGTCATTGCACCTGCTTGATAACACCTAGAAACTTGGTTTAGCCAAAAAATCATTGTTAGTGAAGATTGTTGATGAAGAGAATGTACCACCAATCATCCCTTATTGGTACATTTTCTTAATCAACAATCGTTATTTGGCTAAAAAACCAATTCTAGTTGTTCCCAGATCGTGCGGTGACCAAAAACCGTATCTATTTAATGGTGCTTTGGTTTTGGAAGGTTAATTGGCTAACAACAAAGAAGGGTGTAAATGGCCAATGTGAAAAAGTTGGTGAGCGTAAATGGCATTTTACCTTACCTAGAATTAGATAGATGGTGTTTACCTCGGGGACGATGAACTTTCCAGTAAGAAGGCACACAGCCGGCAAGGTACAATAAGCGATCAAGGGCAAAGATGTCAATGGATAAACTACGGAGTTAATGTACGAAAACCGCTCCAGCCATTTCAAGCCACACCCATATCCATACCATATTGGACAGTGCCTGCTCAATAGAATCTCAACCGATCCCAAGGCCCACCGAAGAACTTGGTGCAGACGATCTGAAAGATTAATAGGAGCCGAACCCTTAAATGCAGGTCTTTTTGGTATACAATAGACTGATCGCCAGCCATGGCAGTGCATCTTGAATCCTGTTAAGATATCCTCCGTAACCGACCCATAGATCCAACCGACCTGGAAAGGGATCAACACTTAAGTTAAATGGGCGAAAATATTTATCATATCTCGAAAGAATCATAAAACGTCGAAGCGCAGCATACCTCTTTTCCCCATTCTGATTTATCTTCGTAACCGCAACTAATGACATGGATGGCTTCTTTCAATAGAGATGCAGAAGTTGCTCCTCCGGGGATTCCGCCTTCTTCCTTAAGGGTTGAAGCTATGAATACCGGTGACTGTCCAAATTTCTTTTCAAACTTAATTTGGGGCATGAGTGATGACTTTTCATTGTCTATTCCTGCAAGTGATCCACCAATCAGGTAAGAACTCTCACATCTGGATGACCCAAATTGGTTCTTGAAAACCAAAAGAAAACACGAGAAGGCTAATTTTTTTTGGCAGTTCAGCGATCGAGATCTGGCCTGATCAAATCGGACAGCCCAAAATCACCAAACTGCCTCTACCAGTGAATAAAAACACAAGAATCTATGAAATAAATAGAATTTTCACGTCATTTGGCCAAAATCTTTTGAACATCTAGAATAAAAGATTTTACAAGTTACAAAAGGTGAATATGAAACATTTACATACCTTCAATGCCCTCCTCGATATTTTCAAGTGCATGTATCTGCTTTGAAGCCTCCTTGTTCTTGGACTTCTTTTTATCACTTGACTTCCCTTTCTTGTTCTTCTTTTTAGATCCGCAACAAAAGCAGCACCATTTCGGCAAACAGTTGCAAGTATTTCTCGGGGTTTTCTTCGTCACAGGAGCATCATATCCATAAAGTGCCTGCCTCCTGAAGACACACCCAGTTCCCACATAAATTGGCCCTTGAATCCCATCTAAACCTTTCATATTGATCTGAAATCAATTAACAAAAAGAGCATTAGTCTAGATTCATGGACTTTTCACTCAAAATCAGAATGACGGAGTATACTTACATCAAAGAATACGATATTGCGATTCGAATATCTATCGTGACGATCTATACCATCGAATCTTTGAGGGAATTGAACATAGCAAATTTTCTTTCCAGAAATTGGGTCCATCATGAAGCACATTGCTTCCCGAAATGCCTTGCTGTTGTTTATGTAGTGATCACAATCTACATTGAGTATGTATGGAGCGTTCGAGATAATTGCAGACACCCGGATCTTGATTAAGATGCAAATCGTTAATTAACATTTGATAACAAAGATTAGCACCCAGAGAGAGAGAGAGGAGAGCTACCAGAGAATTCATGGCACCAGCTTTTTTGTGATGGTCAAATCCTGGTCTCTTCTCACGAGACACGTATACTAGACGGGGCAATTCATTTCCTTCCAAGTCACGGACACCATTTTGACCAAGGAAAACCTGTAGAAAACAATATAAAGATGAACATAAATGGGTAGATAAAATATAAATCACATAAACAGAACTGAAAATCGTTCTCTAACCTGAATCATTCCAGGATGATCCCTAACATTGTTTCCGGGCCATGGAGTCCCGTCCTGCATTGTCCACCCATCTTCCGGGACCTTCTGCGCCATTGCAACTAACCCATTGATCCGAACTTTGAATTCTTCATAATCTCTCTGCGTTAACACAATATTAACACCATATCAAGCTACCATTTCTCGGAAACAATATTCTCAGTATGAAAAATGCCTCAGCCTATCATAAAGAAAATGAAAGGTGAAAAGAATCGATGTTTCAACCACATGTTCCCCTCTAGTTTGCTTTGACACAGACACCCCCTCCTCTCTAGTTGGAAAATGACATTTTGGTAAACTCAGTTAATAAACCCGTTAGCTTCTATATGAAAAGACCAGAATTTCATGATTGCATAGACCCAACGCTACTTATTTTTTATCCCAAAGCACAAAGCCTGACCTAACACCAACACGTATGGTTTAGAATTAGATGGTTTCAGGTTATAACACACAACTGAAAAAAGGCGATTATGTTATTATGATTTATTTTAACAGCATTCTTGTAAAAAAAGGTCTTTTGGGTTTACTGTCAACGAAATCTTAAAGCAATGGAGGTCCGTGTCATTTTTCAGACTTAAGAGAGTGTATGTGTCATTTAAGTAAGCTAGACGGGAGGTTGGAGGAATTTTTCCTAAATATTAACTAACCAGATTTCACTTGGAGGAAAAAGAAAATGCACAAGAGAAGTGTCAAAACCTTCATTGCTCGGCGTTCCCTAACAAAAGCTGGATCAACTTTATCTCTCAAATAGTCAACCTTCTGAGCAAAATACCATTCGGGAGCCCGGGGCTCAATGTTAAACTTCTTGCAAAATGGAACCCACTTTCTAGCAAACTCTGACGTCTCAGATAGAGCTTCAAAAGTAAGCATTGCCGCACCATCATCAGAAACATAGCATGCAACTTTATCTATCGGATAATCTACAGCAAGAATGGACAAGACCGTGTTTGCAGTGATAAGGGGAGGCTCTTTCATAGGATCCACCGTACTCACGAAAATGTCTAATGGAGCTAACTCGGATGGCCTTCCTTCTTTCTCATACCTGAGAATTCACTTAACAAATAAGACAACAAAGCAAGAGAGAGAGAGAAATAGAAACAGAGAGAAAGATGGGAAATAATACCTCAGAGATAATCTATCGAGGTAAGTTTCACGTTCAATAGGGCACCATTTAGGGAACTGGTCAAATATCCATGATACAGCAAACCATATTTCACAGATTACCGAAGTCAACCATAACCCATAGGCATCGTTAACGGGATGAAGGACTCTGTAGTGAAAAAACAAGCAGAGGATAACAATCCGCAGTACGATAACCATCCTGTAAGGGTTTATCTTGCTTGAACTAATGGGTAACTTCCTTGACAGTGGCTGCCTCCCTTCATCCATCCTACAAAGAAAGAAAGACATAAATTCTATTTCTAAATGTAAATGCATACAGGGTATTGATCATTAACTAACCATTTCAATCTCATATATTGATACTATGAATTCAGTCAGTGAATATTAAAATAATTACATATTGGTTATTTTTTGTAAATCAGAAGTATATAAATGTATAATAGAACACATATTTGTCAGCTCTATCCTATCATCATAGCATCTAAATTCAATTATAATATTTCAAGGAATTGACAAATGGGCCTACATGGGCAGGTCGGGATCATCAAACTCATCGCCATCTTTTCCACCTCCATTTCCTCCTTCATGCTTAACCACCTGAAGTTTTTCATTCTGCTTCCTCTTCCACTCCTCCATTCTTTCTTTCCATGCGACAGTTCCATACCCGTAAACTGCTAAATCTTTCTTAGGATCCATTGGCCTAGGTTGAACTGCAATATTAAACACTCCTCATCAGACCCTAAATATAATCTTGCATAAACATCTGAATGGCTCATAGATATCCAATCCAATACACCTACCAGTTACGGAAGAATCAGCAAATGGCATAGGATGAACCCGTTTTCCTCGGCTCATAAAAGGCGGGATGATAAGAGCATGTTTATCGGAGGAAATCCCAGCATCCTTTATTACATATATCAATAATTAATGTTAGATTATTGAAAGAAAGCCCTTAAAACAAAAGCAATATAATTGCCAAATAAGTAAACTCACCTCTTGGCCATAAGTGAGGAGAGGGATATTCACAGGAGTCGCCAAAGATGGATCCAACTCTGAGGACATATGCCCAGATCCTCGGCCGACATAAAGCATTGGCTCAGCAATGTGGTGAGGATCTTTGTTAGAGATATCAAATTCATTCTCCAAATCATCAATATCATCCTCATCTTCATCACCTTCAACTCGAGGACTCCCTATATTCAGTCACATTTCAACCCATGTTTAGTCAATGAATTAAAAAGCAGTTAACTCTGTCTACAACTTATTTGAAAAGGGTTTACCTTTGATACGTTTGTATCTGGTTTTGCATTGAGGGCAGGCTTGATTGCCCTCTCTTCTTTCATACTCATAGCAAGGTCTACAAACTGGGAAGGCACATTCATTGCAAGCAACAAATGGCTCCCCGTCAACAGTAATCTCTATCTCATCCCCACAGATCTGGCATATTTGCCCACTCAATTCTTTCACAGACGTCACCTGAGACAAAAATCATAGTCAGATCGTGTGAAAATTCGAGGTTTTTACTATAAACCAACTGGGAATTTCAGCTGCATATGAAATCTAGAGCAAAGTGGAAAAACTTAAGGAAAAAAAACATTTTTTTAAGCAGAAACGAGTGTAGAAAACTTCATTGACTTGCTCTATTATCAAAAGGCAGAAAGATAAAAGGGGAAACAAGATCTAATATAAGAAAAACCATTCTGCTTGAAATTTGACAACACATTGACGGACTAAGTTTCATATAAAGAAATAATTGAACACAGCTGAATAATGATATGCATCCTGATCGAAATCGGCGTACGGAGACCCAAGATCCAGCTTATGTTTAAGAAACAAAAGTACAGGTGAAGAACAAAAATCAAATCTTACATCTTCGGAAGCATGCAAAAGAAGAAAGAAATTGGAGCAAATGAGTATTAATCAAAATCAGCAACAAGAAGAAGAGAGGAAAAATCAAGTCTTAAAAAGAGCTCTCGCAGAGGAATATCAGTGAAAACAAAGAAAGAGCTTGGAAATGGAAACTTACTCGAGCAACCTCATCAGCATTGATAAGAACAAACTCATTTCTGTTGTGAGAACCAGCAATAAGTCGGCCTTTAGTATCCATTAGCACCAAATAAAACACCAAATGCCCACAAATAAAAGAAAACCCACTTCAGAAAACCACTTCTTTACAACTCTCTCATCGCCCACTGACACTAAAAGCAGAGGTCCCTCTCCCTCTCCTTCTTGTTCTCTGCTATGTGTGTGTGGTTTTAGCCCACTCTCATTCACCCATTGCAACAAACACTAAGCCTACATTATAGAAGGAATAAAAAACAGTGCTTTGAGAGAGAGTCTAGAGAGAGAGATATAAAAATAATTGGGGATTAAAAAATAGGGAAGAAATTTGGAATAAGAAATTATGAAAATGGAAAAGCAAAAATAAGAAAAAAGAAAAGGAGGAGAAAAAATTGGATGCGTGTAATGAATGATTCTTTGCTTGTGAGACCCAGTTTTCTAACAGCTGGACTCTCTGTAAGACATTGTGGGTTCTCGATCTGAAACACGGATTGATAGGTTAAAGTAAATTTACAGAGAAAGAGAGAGAATCTAAGTAACGTTGAAAATTCAACGCGTAAAACAGAGGGGGACGAGATAAGGACAGAGAAACAATGGTGGAGTGGATCGGACAGAGCAAATGACAGTAAAAACTTAAATAATGAATCTAATTTGTTTTTCACATTTCATCGGGTTTATGGTGGGACCCAGATTTTGTTTCGATCATATAAAGAACAGGGTGGTGGTGGGGTCAAGGCGGCTGCCCCACCGCAGCTGGGTTGCAAATGGTGGTGCTAGTGGTGGATCCGGTTGGTTTATCTTGTAATTTGGTAAAAATAGATGGGCTTTTCGGGGAAGGGTTGTTGTTACTGTCAGTGACGTTGAATGTCCCTTACAGCTCCGGTGCGGCAATCTAGATCTCTTTTGTCAAACCTAGAGAGAGAGGGAGATGGGCTTAAGTGACGTTTAGAGAAAGAAAGAAGCAGTAAAAATTTAGAGTGGGAGAGAAAGGGGAAGTACAGGGTAAAGCGGATGACCAATGCGATAAGCAAGAGACAAGTGTCACGTGCGGCACGTGTGCAAGAGGTTTTAATCCTTGGTTTATGCAAAATATCGCGAGAATTTGAGGAGTCTCTTTGCACCTTGACAAAACTACCCTCAGAAATAGAACTTGTTTACTTGTTTACTTGTTTACTTTTTTCTTTGATAAATGATAATAAATTATTGGTGGTTGGTTTGGTTTGTTGCTGCTAAAATGCTGAGCTAAGGGAAGCGTTTTTTTTATTCTTTCTCACTTTGCAATGGAAAGTAAGAAAGTCAGCCTTCAATGATGCCTAATTTATTTTACTTATTTTTCACTAATTTAATCGTTTTTTTGTAAGGAATGTGGAAATTTATGAGATTTAACTTCACATTACATCAAAAATTTACTATAATCAGTTCAGCGAAGAGTTTTAGTCTTTGATTGTTATCAATTTGGTTAAGGTAAGTTTGAACTCTTTTATCATTTAAGAATGAGAAAATTACAGGGGATCGAACCTCAAATTATATATAGTATACAGATATTTAAGTTAATAATCTCGATCATAATAAGTTTTAATTTATTAGAAAATAATTATTTTATCAGAATAACTCGCCTTACACCATTCGTCGTTTGCTTTGATTTTTCTGTTTTTTCTAAATTTTAAAATGACTCTGAAAACATATCTGAATTATTTGTTTTTGAAACTACATCTCACATTAGCATGAATCATTTTGTAAGTGTTAATTTAATGATGCAACTTTGTTTTTATGGCAATTTATTCTATGATGATATGGCGGTCATAATTATAAATATGTAGTATATATTTTAAAACATTAAGAAAATATATAAAAGTTCCACAATTTTTTAAATAAAAATTAAAAAATTTGTTGCTACTACTAAGAAAAATATTAGATAATAAAGTACCCCTTGGAATTGGTATCTGTCTTGGAATAATATATAGACTGATTCAATTATGTTCCATGTGTAGTTTTGCTGTTCCTCTTAAAAAAGGGCAACCTTTCACATGGCTACTTAAGGTTAGTAAAAGGTACATGAATAGAGAATTAATTTAATTGCCAATGTCATTTAATTAGGTTACATGAATAGAGAATTAATTTAATTACAAATAAATAAATAGTTACTAATGCCATTTAATTAGGTTACTAAAATACTTCATTCATGCCGTTACTATATTTCTCATTTTCACCGAATATATAAATTTTCACCCTAAACCGAAGAAACGATTGTAAATTTTAGTCTCATTTTCTCAATCCTATAGATTTGTAATTCTTTAAAAAAATAAATTAGAAAACAAAGAAATATATATATAGTTTTGTGCCAAAATGACTATAATGACTATTTTACTATTATTATTTCTGTTAAATTAAAGCACACTTCCACAGAGTTTAAATTGTTTGGTTAAAGTCAATAATTATTCTTGGTTGTCTATATTTTAGTTAAATGTATTTAACTAAGTGAGATGTGAAAAATATATATATCTAACTCGTCATAGCTTATAAGTGTTATTTTAATTATGATTTTCTTAATTATTAAAGGTTAATCACTTCAATGAATAGGATAACTATAATTTTTAATATATATATTGATAAAGTTACAAGTAATAGAAATCACAAATGGCGTTGTAAAGGCTTTTTACTGCTAATCAAGGATTAAAGGAAAAACTATTGATAATGGTAGACTTATATGAGTGTTAATGAGAGAAAGAGAGAGTTTAGGAACAAGAGATTGTAAGGGGTAAATGATGTGAGTTATATACGTTTGAGTTGTCTTTTTTTTTTATCCGAATTTTACTTAATACACTGCCATTTATGTAGACTTCTTAATTTACATGAATTGATTAGAATAGTAATAAAAAGGGAGGGGATGTCCCTGCCAAATACGGCTCTCCTTCCCTCCCTTATATATCATTTCCATCTGTCTCATTCGGCCATCAATCAGCCATGGTGACCTGGTAATTTCTTGTGGTTCGAGTCAGTCAGTCGTAGCTACTTGGTGGTCTGTCATCCTATCTTGTTAGAGTCATTCATGTACTTAATCAATCATTTCGTTTGATTGTCACTCCGGATCTCTTTCATTCGTTCTCGTTCTTCTTCTTATCCTCCTCTTCCCGCTCTTGCACAGTTCAGCGAGTGCATTACCCGTTCAGGACAATTCTCCGAGTCTCGGCATCATTTTTCGGAGGAGTGGGTCCCCTTAGTCTTTTCTGATTTTGATGCTCTTTCTCGTTCTTAAGGTGTTGATCCTTGTTCTTGAGGTGTTGATCATTCTCATCTATTTATAGGTGCCTCGTGACTTCAGTTTATAACTCGTTTCCACTTTTCTACCACTTTTCGTGAGCCCTTAGGTAGGTCTCCCTCGTCCATGTGGTAGTGGATATTTTTTACTCGTTCATTTGCCCCTCATTGCTCTTCGACGATGCTCGTCGAAGTGCAATGAATGTTCCCTAGTACACGTCCAGCTTTGGGAGAGTGGTTTTGACCAATCTAGGATCTTCTTTTACCCTGTAAAATATTAATTGTTGCGCAAGAAAAGTCATTTATTTTTAAATAATAAAATGGCATACCATTATTGCCTCGTTTCTACGGTTGCTGACACGCTACTCAGAAATTCTATTTTGTCTTTATATGGTCTTATCTTGTAGCGACATGCGCGTCTGTAGGATTCTTTTTTTTTCATTCCTCATGTGTGTCCTTTCATTTACCATTCTTGCGCAAGGCGTATTTTTGGTCTGTTAGCTTTCTTCTTTCTAGTTGTCTTGTTGCCATTGGCTTGCCCATTTAGGTAGACCAGACATAATCATTTGTTAAACGTTTTGAACTCGATTTTGGCATACATAGCTTATATCACATAGTGATTTCCTTCATATCTTTTCACGCGCATCCCTACCTTCTATAAGTCTCCCTTCTTCCCTTCTTCGTCTTCGTTGTCTCTTTTCTTCTTGCTTTTCTACTTCATATATCTTTCCCTGGTAGTAATGGATGAGCATCCATTTAAGGTCACTGTTCCCCTAGTAAGAAATAGGAACGAATTCACCCCTAGTCTTATAGGATTCTTTTAGGGATTGAAGCCCTCAATATGAGGCACAACTTAAATATGGGTGTAGATGAAATTCGCACCCTGTATACAAAAGACATGGACTGTCTTATTACTTAGCTTCCCAGGCGAGTGAGAAGCGAGGAGGGCAAGTCACTGACCTCCCAGTGGGGATAAAGGCTGGGAGAAGGGTAATTTTCTCATAGGTGGAAACTGGGGTGGCGACGGCCGCTGGATCATTCCCCGGATCTGGGGAGAGTTTAGTAAGTGGTCGAAGCTCCCCTTTCTTTTTTACTCTTCTGCTTCTGTTTAACTTTGTTGTTTTATTGTTACTTTTATCCTTTTAAATACTAACTTGTTTTATGCAGACAAAAATCTGAACAAAAGGTTCTTTACTCCGAAAGAAGTAGTTGTGCGACTCTGTGCCGCCTACAGTTGCCCGAAACAGGACTAGAGAGATCTTCTTGACCCATGGAGCGAGATCAAAGTCGCGGTCACACCCGTTCCGGCTGCTGAGTCTGTTGCCCCTTTATCCTATACAATAGAAGTTTCTCGGGTCATCCCTTTTGCAATCTGGATCCCCGCTTTTCGTCAAGTAGTTTGGTAAAGTTTTTTTGAATCTTCAAAACTAGAGCGGGAAGAATACGAGTTTGTTCAAGAAGAAATGCAACTTGAGGCTCAACGAGAAGCTGCATAGAAGGAGGCAGAAGAACAAGACGCAATTTTTTATTTTGCGTATAACGAGCTTGATATGTCAAAGTGTCTTAGGAGTAACTTGTGGGGATACCTGGTGAGAGCAAGCGTCAAAAGACGGGGAACACCAGCTCATCGGGTGCCGCCTTAGGGGATGCTACTCCCCTTGTCCCTGATCTCCCTCCCCCGTTGATGATCTTCATGCCCTCATTAATGAGGTTTCCCCTGTTCCGGAGAGGACTGTCGTGCCTCCTCCCTCGCCTGCTAAGAAGTTAGTCTTTTATTCTTTTGGCTCCTTGTATCCGTCTGAGGAGATGGACATCAGGAGGTGGCGGCGATACCCCATGGCTCCAAGGGTTCCCGTTGATGTCAGCTTCCTGAAGGACCCCCCGTTCTTCACACATGGTCACGAAAGGGATCATGTATGACGCGGACGCTCCTGTACTCTGCCAAATGTCCATCCGTGAAAAGGTTATTAGCCTGAGTCATTCTCTGATGCAGGTACTTTCATTTTGACCTTTTTACATCCTTAGCTTTTCTGTGTAACTTCCTTTCCAATTTTTACTAACACTTTCTGAATAGGCCGTGACTTACCACAACGGTCTTCAGGAGGATATTGACGTTGTTAAGGAAGAGATAGTTGGTTGTCGGAGAAAGGTGATGGAGAGCGTCAAGGCTTACGATGATGTTTCCTCAGAACGGGATGGTCGTTAGTTTTTCTGTGTAACTTCCTTTCCAATTTCGCTTACATGGTGTCTGCTACACATGTGAAAGAAGTCAGCCAAATAACTCTCCAAACCCAAATGGTTTTTCCGCTGGAAGCACTCATTTCGCTTACATGGTGTCTCCATCAGCCTATGTTCCCTCTCTTAATTCAACAATAGACATGGTCTGGTATGCTGATAGTGCAACTATAAACCATGTTACTAATGAATTGAACAACCTAAGTTTGGCTAAAAAATACAATGGACAAGAAAGGTTGGTTGTTGGTAATGGTAAGACTCTTTCAATTACACATGTTGGTTCAGCATTACTTGCATCTAAACATCATTTCTTGAAACTAAAATATATTTTTTTGTGGCTGAAATTAATAAAACCTTATAAGCATTTCAAAATTAACCAAAGATAATGATGTGTTTGTAGACTTCCCCCCTAACATCTATTTTATGAAGGACAAAGGTTTAGGGACTCTCCTTCTTCAAGGAATGCTTAAAGATTAGTTATATTTGCTGAAATGTCCCACCTCAGATGATCCTTTAGCTCTAAACTACTTTGTCAAGTTTGTTTTACATTTTCATTATGATTCTGTAGATTTGTTGTCTGATAAGAATCTATCAAATAGGTTTATAGGTCAAAATAGTCCTGAATTGCCTTATTCTTCTACTTGTAATGGTGTCATTTGTAAAGACAATTCATATATCAATAAAATGTTTGTTTTCAATTATCATAAGGCTCAGTTACATCATCTTTTGAATTGCAAAGCTCATTCTGATAAGAAATGCATTAAATGTTCTAATATAGAAAAATGGAAATCTACTGTTATGAGTGTTTGTATGCCTAATAATATGAACACATGGCACCAAAGGTTAGGCCATCCCAATGATAAAATTCTAAGATAAGTTCTTAAGGTAATTCCTACTGCCAAACACCCGCCTGACTTTTGGGTTGCATGTCAAAAAGATAAAAATCATATTTTACCTTTTACCACATTCTAATCCAGATCCAAAAAGCCCTTAGAACTTGTCTACACTGATTTGTGAGGTCATTCTCCTAAAATTTCAAAAGAAGGATATAGGTTTTACATTTGTTTTCAAAATGATTTCAACAAGTTTTCTTGGCATTTTTCCTCTGAAACTTAAATCAGAAGCTCTTCAGTCTTTCAAAAATTTCAAAAACTTAGTAGAAAAATAATTTGACTCACCCATTAAGACTCTTCGATCTAATTGAGGAGGAGAATTTAGGCATTTTCATTTTTTTCTGCAAGAACATGGGATAAAATTCAAGCATCATTGCCTCCATGTACATCAGCAAAATGGTTCCATTGAGAGAAAACATAGATATGTTGTGGAACTAGGTCTAACCTTTCTTGCTCAGGCCCCCACGACTTTAATTTTTTTGCGGGAAGCCTTTCAAACTGTTGTGCACTTGTTAAACAAGCTACTTACTCATGTTTTGTCATTTATATCTCCATATCAAATTCTTTTTAAATAAAAAAAACCCAATTATAATTTGCTTAGGTCCTTTGGTTGTGCATACTATCCTCATTTGAGATCTTTTAACACTCATAAAATAGATTTCCATACTGATTTGTACTTATTCTTGGGTTATTCAACTTATCATAATAGCTACAAGTGTCTTCATACCTCTGGTAGAATCTATATTTCTAGGAACATAGTTTTTCATGATTCTCATTTTCCAAATCAGCAAATGCTCTCTAAACCTATCTCTACAAGTCGTACACGTCATATCTCAGGTCCTTCTTGGTCTTCTACCATTGGTCCTTCTTGGTCTTCTACCATTGGTCCTTCTTGGTCTTCTACCATTACTAATTGTTTAAATCACAATTTTAAATCTTCACAAGAACATTTCAGCAACATTCCATGTCAAGGTAATTCCTTATCTAACTATCATAATGAGTTTAGTGACACCTATGACAATCATTTTTCCTTTTGATCCACCCTTTATGGCACCTTATTTGTCTATAGACATTACTCCAGGTACTTAACATGCATCATTCATTAACCATGAACCTACAAACTAGAAAAGCTTATCTACACATGAACAACCTGCTACCTCAAACCATCCAATGGTTACTAGATCAAAATTAGGCATATATAAACCCAAAGCTTTCGCTGCAACAAAACACCCTCTCTCTTAGTCTTAATCCTGCTGAACCAAAATCAGTTAAAGAGGCTCTTACCAATCCAAATCGGAAACATGCCATGGAAGATGAATATGCTACCTTGAACAATAACCAGACTTGGGATCTGGTACCTCTTAACTCTTCCATGAGTGTTGTTGGTAACAAGTGGGTGTTCAAGGTTAAAGTGAATTAAGATGGTAGTATACATAGGTTTTAGGCTTGTTTGGTAGATAGAGGGTTCAATCAAACTCCTGGAGTTGTATTTTCAGAGGCCTTTAGTCCTGTTGTGAAGTCAAATACCATAAGAATCATCCTTAACCCTGTTGTATCCTTTGGATGGTCTGTTAAGCAACTTAATGTACATAATAATAGCTACATTCATGAGCCTATATACATGTCACAACTTAAAGGCTTCAAAGACTCATCCAAACCAGATCATGTGGTAGGCTAAAAAGAGTTTTTTATGGCCTTAAACATGCTCCAAGAGCCTGTTATGAGAGATTAAAAACAATCTTAATTCAGTGGGGTTTCAAAGCTTCATATACCATACACTTCTCTATTCGTTTATCATTCTTCTCATGCTATCTTCTATCTCCTAGTCTATATAGATAACATATCGCTTACAGGAAGCAATGTGAGTCTCATTAATAAAATTATTCACGATCTTAATGTTGCCTTTACTCTCAAAGATCTAGATCAGATTCACTATTGTTCTAGGCATTGATGTTTGCATAATTCAATCTGGATTTTTGTCTCAATCAAAATATATAGTTGATCTCTTACACAAAACTAAGATGGATGGAGCTAAACCAACTCCTTCTCCTGCAAGATCCACTCTTAGACTTTCTGCAATGCAAAATGGAGCCATTTCCTGATGTCACCCTATTTAGAAGCACAATTGGTACTTTGCAATACATGCAAATGTCCAGACTTGATATAGGTTTCATAGTTAACGAGTTAAGCTAGTATTTGCATAAGCCAACAATGATTCACTGGCAGACTTGTAAGAGAATATTGAGGTACTTGAAAGGGTCTATTTTCAACTGGTTTACTTCTTCAGCCATCCAAATCTCTGGCTATTCAAGCATACTCATATGCAGATTGGGCTGAACATCTTGATGATAAGTGTTCTACAGGTGCTTATATGGTGTTTCTAGGTTGTAGTCTCATATCACGATCTTCCAAGAAGTAAAATGTCATCTCAAGGTCTAGTATAGAGAGTGAATATCATGTCATGGCTAATGCTGCATCTGAAATCTGCTGGATACAAAGTCTTCTGTCTGAGCTTCATCTCTCTCTGTCAACCTCACATTCTATGGCGTGTTAACCTTAGTGCCTTAGCTCTTGCCTCCAACCCTGTTTTGCATGTAAGAACAAAATATATTGAACTTGACTTGCACTTTATCTGTGATGAAATTCTTCATAAACAACTTGAAGTGAGGGGTGTTCCCTCGGTGGATCAACTAGCTGGCCTAGTTACTAATACTCTTTCAGCTCCAAGATTTGAGTATCTTAAGTCCAAGTTCAAGGTGATTAACCCTCCTTGTACTCTAGGGGGGATGATAAGGAAAGCAAGGTAGTGAAGCTTAGCAAGGCAGTGAAGCTCACTTCAACCACTCGAGCGAGTGAGAGTGAAAATAAGTAGTAAGTGAATGGTTAGTCGGTTAGTTTGTTACTCCTTCTCTCGATGGCTTTCTCTTTGTAATGGCTTGGTAACGACCTATATTAGCTTCTCTTCCTCTTTGTTGTTTACAACTGATACGAATACATTCAATTTACAAAGTCTATCTTCTTGAAGCTCTCTTTGATCTAAAGTAATATAAATCTCATATTGTGACATTTAATTAATTCACATTTATCATGTAATATTGTCATACTTAAATAGCTAGAGAGAGAAACAATTAGGATCGTTTGATTTTGTTTCACTCCAAGCTTAATACTTTTGGTCCTAATGTTCGTAATTGCTTCAGAAATAAAATGTACGGAGAAATTCGAGCACCAATCATATTCTGAAAGCCATAAAACTTGTTTTTTATGAGTATATGAGATTTTCAGAACAAAAAAGGGCTTTTGCTAAAATATAAAATGTTTGAAATAATCAAATTTTGGAGTTCCAAAAGATTTTTGTTGCCGCAGGCAGGTTCAATTAATTGTAATTAATAGGTAAATAATTCTTATTTGCCTCTCACTTTATTTATACTCTTCATACGTATTATTTTGGGTGAGATACTCTTTAACAAGTAGACAAATGGATTTTTTTTCTATTTAGAGGCCAAATAAGAAGTTTAAATGAATAATAAGGTGATTTTGGGGACATAAATGATACTAGTACTACATTAATCATTCATTCAAAACCATATTAAATATTTGGTCGAATACATACATTCATATATATTAAAAAAAGTTTGTGTACGTTTATCGGACTAATTTTAATAATTTGTTTCATATTCTAAGGAAAAACCTTTTGAGGGAGCAAAAGCAAGCATGGTCTTTTTTTTATTTAGATTTTCTATATCAAAATTATATTCTCTTGTCCAACTAATAAGGATATTTTCTTTCAAAAAGAAAAAAAAAGTAAGGATTTTTCCCATATTTTTATATTATAGAACAACTACTTAAACTATTTGCTTCTAATAACTTTTCTTGATATGGTTATATGAAGTTATACTTGTACGTAATTCATATTAATTGCTGGTTTATTTAAACTATTTTAAGTTCTAACATTTTTAATGTGCCTAAGACGGCAAATTTATCTACTAGAGACTAGATAAAGAGATAGGAAAATGGGGAATGCATGAAGATATCTTAAACTCTCTTTCTAGCTTCCCGTTTAGATCTAACCACTAAATTTATTTGACAATAGTGTATGTTTAGTAGGTCAAGAATTGAGAAATTGATTGACGATTCTTCTATGCTATGTTTATTTAGGCGTGATGTTGATTTTCTTTGAGAAAACAAACAAAAGATAATACAAGTTGTGGGTCAATTATTTTCATTTTCTTTTTGCATGATATTATTCTTGATTGATTATCATTAGTGCTTACGAGATTGATAGTGATTGGTGAACTAAAGCTTATGCAAATTGCATATGTTCAGTAAAATTAAAAAAAATAAAAGGCTACTTTTGCATAATGTGTCCAAAGATAGTGGTTGATGTACATGTTAATTAAAATCCCAGCAGCTACAATGAATCAATGATAAGACAATAAGCTAGCTATGAGTCTGAGTCAGTACCCCTCTTAGTAATTTGCCCTCCATGGAGTTTATTTTTAAGGTTGTTTATTTTATGTTACAAGAGTTTTCATTGATAGACCAGACCCTAAGAAACAAAATATATAACTTTGGCACTTCACTTGTTTTTAATAATTTTTTTTTCAAAAGAAAAGACTAAGTTGTCACTTTTTATTTAAACATTTTTATAAATTTAGTATCTATTAGAACATAGTCTAGCTGAAATATTTTGTTAGATTAAAATCTAACAAGTATTAATCTTAATATCAGAATGCTACATAAGTATGAAAAATGGGTAAAAGTAGAGGATAACCTCAGTACCCAGAACATTCCGCTTATGGGTCACCGAGCCAAAGGTTCTCCATTGTAGTACATATGACGGAATCGAAGCACATGGATGATCAAACAAATGACGATGGGACATAAATATACTATCATCTTTGTAAATGCTAGTTGTGGGATTTGAACCCTTAACTTGTCCAACTTAGACTATTTATGCGAAATATTTTGATTCTAAAATTAAATGCAGATAACTTTATCTTAAAATGAGTCATTTTCGTAATTCATTTGAAAAACTACTATCAATTCAATTTTATAGTTTTTGCAATCCTACTAAGGTATAGCTCATTTTCTACATGATCCCATAATTTAAAGTGGAATTAGGGTTTTTTTTATTGAAAAACGACATTCCAATTGATTCACGTAAACCCCTTTAACCCAAAACTGTAGAAACCATCCAGAAAACAACATTGCATCAATTTTAAAGAGAGAGAGAGATCACAAAGAGAGAGAGGGAGATTCCAATGGTGGAAAGAATACGTTTTAAAGATACATTCCAGTTGATCATGTCCACAAAAGAGACTTCTTTCACATTTGTTTTTTTTTTCCTTTGAGAGTGAGCTGAGTGATTAAAACCCTAAAATAGAATAAAACGCGAGTGGGTCATCTTGATGCTTCTTTCCTGCTGCCGCCTGCAGGTAGTCGTCCATTTTATTTATTTTGTACATTAATAATTGTCAACAAACGTATCTGAGATGCTTTACTACTCTCTCTGTTGACAGAATTTTCTTCCCCATTTTATTTCCAAAAAATACTATTTCCTCTCAATACCAAAAAAATAATCCTGAGATCAGATCTTTAAATCTCCATTTGCCCTTTATTTTATGAATATAAAGCACAATAATTAAATCATAATTGTTAAATAATATTGGCCAATATTTCTGAGTTTACTTGCCATCTACCAGATCCGTTACAATCACGAATTAAACATTTGCAAGTAGATGTAATTCATTAATTAATTAATTATTCATAATACGATGGTTAAAATACTACAAATTTAGCTACTAGATTATATAAATCACTATTTATGCTAAAACAAAACCCACTTATTAATTAGGTGATTTCTATTAAGAAGTGTATTGTGTTTAATTATTCTTCAACAATATCTTGTCCAATAACTGCAAAGTTTCTAGTTTAGATGCCAGTGTGAAACTCAATGTCACATTTTTATAAACATATAACACTTGTGATGACTGGTAAGTAACACTTTAATGTTAATTTTCTTTACAAAGTTATACAAACAGAGTGAGAATGTGATTCGAACTATGTATGCGTGCTGTTTGTTAACTATATTGTAGAAGGTCCAATAATTTTATTATGGATTTCTCGAATAAAGACTCACTCGCCCAATTCCTACATAAATATCTTTTACGAAGCTCAAACTGTAGAGGGTCCAAGTTCAAAAGGATATAAAGTCAAAATATGACTGAACCTCATATTTTGGCCGAATTTCGTCGAGGCGAAATATGACTAAGCCTTACATTCTGACTGAACCTCATACAAGGCAGAATAAGGTTGAATCCACAAAGGCCGAAAGGCTGAATCTCGAACTCGAACTTAGTCAATATGACTAAGAAATAATAATATCGAATGACACACGGTAGTATCTAAAGACTAAAATAAATCACAAATAGGAGGAAGAGATATGAAACCTTCATTAGAAATGAAACTGTTGATCTTTTAATATTCCGCATTTAATGAAAGACTCTCCATTTTCCGCATTTAATGAAAGACTCTCTATTTTCTGTAATTAATAAAAAAAACTATTTGTATTCGGACATGAATGTTGAGTTATCTATATAAAGGCAAACGAATTCTCAAAGAGGTATGACATTCAAACATTCATAATTCTCTATTTTTTCATTTCCTTCACTTTACTAACTTGAGCGTCGAACTGTATTAGATTAGGCACTACATCGGTGTCAAGCCAATATATTCACGTTCATTTTTCTCTTATGTTCATCAGACGATATTCAAAAGAACACGTGACAGAATCATCCACAATGAATTTCTAACATCCACGTATATGTCAACGTAGAGCACATTAATGTTCAATGCTATGATTGAAATTCGCAGTCTTTGAAATGCACTACCTACTATAGATATTACATTAATATATATATATATATATATATATATATTCTAAAGGAATATTTGAGCTAATTAGACCCCACAATGACTGGCCCTTAGAGCACCGACACTGATTCATTTGTCACATTTGTATGTGTTCGTTGCAATTACGTGAGAAAAACATATATATTAGTTACTATTTTGCTCAGACAACAATTTAAAGTGGGGTAACCTTTTCTTTTAATGTCTATTGAAATTATCACTTTCTTGACCGATTCTAGGATTGCCTTACATAATTTTGATGACAAATATGTATATATCCTTTTCTGATTTCTCTTAATTATGGTTTATATATCCTTTTCTGATGTATAGTTAGAATGAAAGGAGTTCAATCAACATTTTTGAAAGAATCAACGCAGCAAAAAAATTGGAGTTTGAATTATTCGAGAAACAACATATTCTTTATGAATTAGAAAAAAATACTTTTGAAACGTGACGATCGAAAATTAAAATCTCACAATTTTTTTTTACTATTTTTTGAACCGTCAATCAAAATCACGAGTGAGTGGTCACTCGAATAAAATCGAAAACCCAAAACAAATCATGTCTTTTTCTTCTTCCATAACTAAATGTTCGGCCAATTCATTAAATATGAAAAAAATTTTCTAAAAAAATGGCTTCAAAACTAAAATAATCGGCCATTATCCCTTTTTCAATAAAATTTCATGAAGTAAAAACTGATAAAAAACAGTCATGTAAAATGGCTTAAAAGCCATCTTTTCATATGGGTTGGCAACCATGTGAAACCAAACCAACGGTTCGGATAATTCCCAACCATTGGTTTTTTTCTTTATTAATTTAATTAATTAAAATTAATTAATTAATTTTAATTAATTATTGACCTTTTAGAATAAGACTATCCGAGTTTTTAGATAGTTTGGTTGACTATAGTGTATCCATATTGAATAACTTGTTTATTAAATAAGTTCATCACAACGTAACTTAAATCAGAAGCTAGTAAGAGGAACATAATGATATAGATATATTTGGCTACATAGTTAATAAACTCGATCGATTAAACCTACAATCGAATTTATTAATTATTAATTATGATTAACTCCACTATAAAATCGTAATTGAACTCCAAGTATATTTTATATTACTCGACATGATGGTTCTTAACATATCATTATTATGTAATGTCCATTCATAATATAGTACCATGCATAATTAAGTTAATTACTTTCAACCTAATATTTATACATATCTGGGTATCTTAGGTTCCAAATTCATTCTATCGGTCAACTATGATAATTTTCATACTTGATATCTCAAGTAAAATTATCAAATATCTAGTACTCCGTCAGAAATATTAAGCGCTTAGTTTACTACGACCTCGTAAATGAATTACCTTAGAAGTATTATATCACTTAACTACAAATGTCTATAGATTCTTTGAGAATATATGAACTCACTATTTAATAACTCAATCATCCAACCTACAAAATATGTTGACTCATAGAATCTCATTCTCAATATATCAGAACAACCAAATTATTAAATATTAGCTCATAACTTTCTTAAGATTGAGTGCACTCATAAAATAACAGCAATGATCGATGATTTTCATTTGATAGAAGTTTGCTGAAAATTAGACTCATTAGTCTTTTCAATGCATTCTAAATATACTAGTACATTAATTAGGTACTCCACCTAGTGACCAAGGTAGGTCACTTCACATAATAGAGTTGTGTACTACAATATTTTCTTAGTAAAGCGTCAAGTTTCACCGGACTGTGAAAATTAAGTATTTACAAGTTACAAATGACTTTTGATTAAATATATTGTCTCCATTAGCTAAACTCTATAGAACCCATAAACCAAGTATTATTATGCTTGTGAATTTTTTACAATAATGCATTGTGCGTAATATAATAATAAACTATTTATTATTAATCAAAATTAAATATTTCAATAAATCTAATACAATTTCAGTCCTTTTTAGGGTAAAATCCTAGAATGGTATTATTAAGCGCTTTTCCTCAAAAAATAATTATCTAGTTGATGTAGTTTTTCCTTTAGTAAAGTTCATACCCAATATATCTTTATATCTTTATTCATATAAAAAATAAAAACGTACCCACCAAAACCATGCTTCTCTCTATTTTTCTATGAGAACGATATAGCTTGGCATCTGCATGCAACTCTTCTTTTTTTTAAAGATGCATATCTTATTCTTAGCATCGAAGAAATAATCAAAAGGGCATAAAAAACAACAAAAAGAAAATATAAAAGCAAAAGGGGAAAAATAGTTTGTTGTCAAAGATGAAGAGGAACTGTGTGGGATTTGATTTGAGATTTCTTTATTGCAACTCAGCCCTCTTTTGTCCTATTTGTCGTATTTGTCGTATTTGTCATAGACTACTTTTTCAGAATCGAAGGGGGCATTTTAGCAAATTAGAAAGTTGGGTGTAGTTTCCACTCCAAGGGTACAATACTTGTTGGAGTATATAATTAAACATATACCATGATTTTATGTTGGTTGTTTATTCCTTTATAATGTTCACTTACACACATGATGAAAATCAACGTTTTTCAGTATTTTCAAAGAAATCCCAAGTTGTGAAGTTTGTAATAAAGAATTATATATCAATATTATCGATATTTCGATTAACATAAATAATTAAATTCTCATACATAGATTACATAAGGTTGAGTAATAATAATTTTGATAGATGTTCCTAAAGTACTCTAACACATTTTTTATATCTTCCTCATTCGCGAAAAACATTTCTACTCGAAATAATATCATATATTATTTTTCCAATTTGTATCAAAATATAACTCAGCTTCACGTAGATTAACCACTCAATCTTTACCCAGTTAAGTGCTTATAACTTTTTCAATTAGTCAATAATTTTTATGTTCTTTTTGTATAATTAAATAATTAGTAATTCCATAATTGATTGATAATACCAACAACCATAGGTTTATTCTTTATATCTGAAATTAGAAGCTTTTTTCTTTTTCATCGGATTCTCAATTCCTTTGCTGTCGGCTATCATTTGCCAATTAGAAAGTGATTACCATGATTTTTTGTGTCTATGGCTGTAATGCACGTGTCAATTAATTTTAAACCCTTTTTATTTTAATATAGGCACTATAGATATTAACCTCATGTTCCTCAATAATTGATATTTTTAATCTTGGCGGCCTAGACACCAAGTCAGCCCTAAGCTTGTAAGTATTAAATATAAAAGAAGAATGAGGACCCACATTGCACGTGGAGGCAACCGATTTGTTTATGTACTAAGTCAGCCCTAAGCTTGTAAGTATTAAGCATCAATTGTATTTTAATAGTAGTACTAACAATTTTCTATATTGTTTTAAATACGTATATATGTCAACCAAAGAGAATTTTGTTTTTTTGTAAAGAAAAGCTTCATCATAATTTTGTCAAATTAATTTATTTCTAATATATTAAAAATATAAAATATTAATGACTATTAATATTAGTAGACTTACAATTCTTAAAAAGTCAATAATTTGATTCATTTATTGAAATTGTATTTGTTAGAAATATTTTCTAAGAGGTCACGGATGTTTGTCACGTGTCACGAGCTCTTGAATCCTTAGTCAAGTAGGTCATGTCAAGTTAAGTGGACCGGGTAAGGGTAAGTTCATAATTGAAATGTCAGGTAATCTTCCACATGGCATGATGTGAAATGACCATTACTATCAAATGGAAAGTTCCGCGTTGCATCAAACTATTGGATGACTTCACCTTATGTCCAATCGCTACCGTCATGCAAGAAGCAACTCCTTTATATTAGCTCGGGTGAGACATGTTTAATGCTACATGTCCTCAAACCAATCAAAGCACCAAGAAATATTCTGAAATACTTCTTAAACAAGCATTGTCAATGTTTGCGTCCTTTATAAATATATTCCTCTAAGTCTTTGTAGAGATAAGTTCAGCTCGATTTTAGGTTTCTATTTATGCTAAAATTCACACACATACTTACTTAAGTATTAGAGGTTCTTTTTTAAGGTCTCTACCCCATAGGTATGAACTTATCACAAATATCCTTGTCTTTTCTTTTATATGTAGGAGATCGAATTGCTCAGCTTAAAAGACGTATGCTATCATTTTTTTAGCATCAATAGTATTATATGAAGATGATTATGATACGTTACTGTTGCTATATGTACAAAGGATATTATAATATAATTGCCTACCAATATACTAACACGTCAATTTTAGTATAATTTATTAGAATAGTTATAATTCACTTTCGGTTCTATTGCTACCATTATATCCATCAATAAAATTATGTAGGTACAAAATATTTTTTCCTAAATTTTATAAAAACTTCAACTCATAATTGCATGAAAAATGCATTTAACCCATATTTGCGTTACTTTTTTATTTCGGTTTAATTTAAATGTAAAAAATTTGATTAGCAAATTAATTAAAGTTTCTTTTTTTTGGATAAAAGGTGGCAGCTGATCCGGTGAAAGATTAATCATGGGGTGGTTATGACTAAAACCAAAGTGATTAATTAGCAAAAGTAACAGACATTCATTACTCTACCTTCATTTTACTCATTAATCACACAATCACAACACTCAAAGTATCCACGTGTCATACTGTACTGTACTGATACGTAAACTGGGGCCATATCCAATTATCAGTGGACCCCATGTCCAGTCCAACTCCAATTCCACAACAGCTGGTATCTCTTATTTTCTGTCGGTGGAAAAAGAATGATTATTAGAAAAACAAAAAATGTAGGTTTATTATTATGATCCAATGGTGTAGAAGAAGCCACGTACATATAATGGTGGTCCAAAGACAGGTAAGTCAGTGATTTGTGATTGTCTGTCTGTCACTTTCACAGGCTGTCACCCAAAAGTAATAGTTGACGTAATTAAATTATTAAATATATTATAATATATTTTGTTAAAAAAATATTTTTTGTCGGTGTGGAAAGAATTGGGTTGGGTTGGAGTTACCGTTGCAAATAATTTTGTCGGTGGGACAGGGACTTTATTGGAATTTCAGAAAGTCCCCAAGGTTTCTGTGGAAATTAAGGGCGGGAGAACGTGGCGCGGTGTCTTGTTACTAAAATTCTGGCGTTAAACTCTTTTACAACTCCAAAAAAGTAATTAAAATTTTCACCCTAAAACTATCATCAAATCATATTTTAAATCTGAACTTTTTAGCAGAATTCGTTTTTAAACTATTCAAAATTATTATTTTAACCGTTGGTTTATTTTTTCATGTCTTTTCAACTTTTAAAGCATTTTAAATGTTGCCCTGTAGTTTATTTTATGTACTCTTATTTTTATTTCTAATTTCCTTTAATTTCAAGTAATTTATAATCTTGATTGTTCTTCTTTCTAATTATAGAAAAGAAGATGATGATATCAGCTTCAGAATGGAGATAAAAGGTGATGATACATAAAATTAACGGGTCTATAAAAATTTGTAACTTAAAAAAATTTGGGATGATAGTTTGAAGGTGAAAATTTATATTTAAAAAAATTATCAAGTCATCATTACTCGGTTGAGTATTTTAAATTGAGAAAAGTGTGGATTTTGCCTTTTTAATAGATACGTGAAAAAAGAAAAACTTAAACACATTCTTTGTGTTAGTTCGGACCATGTAAACATTTATCTATCTACTCAGTTCATCAATCAATACTCGCAGAGACCTTTCGGTTTTGGAAGCCATGTGACTCACTAGAAAATATCTACGAAAGTAATGGTTGATGCCTGACAAACCAATGTCTCAGATTCAAGAATTTTCAATTGCATATTTTCAGAAAATATGAGATCTTCAAACATTTTGTCCGTCATGTTTTTAAAATTAAGTTATGACTCATAAAATGTCTATCAAATACATATTTTATTTTCATCTGATTTTTGGAAATGTTATTAAACAAGTTTTAACAATATTATATTAAGACGATTTTCAAAACATAATTGTTAGAATAAATTATACCATTACCGTCCCTCATAATTTGTTTTTTATTTACAAAGACAGTCATCTAATATCAGAAATTACACAAACCTTCATTGTCCTTAGTTAAAGGTGAAAAATGTCATTCTTCAATTAGCATCATTCTATTTATTGATAAAATTATTTTAGATTATAGTAAAAATAAAGGGAAGATGTGTTAGACATGTATTCTCAAATATTCATACACACATTTAATAATTTATAAACAGATTAAATTAATAGTATGAACAATAATGACGACAAATTAATATTAATTTCGTACCAAAGACGCAACTGAGGGCACTTTAGGAATAAAATCACTGTGGACTAATGTGGGCGAAATGAATCAGAGGGGCGTTTATGTAAGTTTAGCACTAAAAAAATTGCGTAGTTAAAACAAACTATAAGGACTATTGATGTAATATATATTTTGTATTATTATCATACAGATTTTTAGATATTTCATTATTAATAAAAAACAAAAACGCAATATATTTTTTTATTATTATCAGACAGTTTTTTAGATATTTCATTATTTATTTTGTTTGTTTTTCACACTTCAGTTTTTTTTTTTTACTAAAACTCATTTTTCAATAACAAACCAAACCGACAAATATCTTGTCCAAATTTATTGTCTTCGTAGGAGATCATGTTGTATAATTTTGCATCCTTAGTGACTTTTATCACTGTTTATATCGTGAAAAGAATTTCGTTTTTTAAAAGATCAAAACTTCACTTTTCACAGTATATTTATTTTTAGAGTCCATCAATTGTGAATAAATGAAAGTTTCTTCTTATTTTAACGTTTAATATATTAATAATATGAATAAAGTATTTTCATAATCGGTTACTTGTAAAGAGAACATTTTTTTTTTATTTTTGACAACCAAGTTCTTTGATGAACCAATATTAAATCATGTCTTTTTTTTTAATCTCGAAATCCTATCAAACTATTTTACATTGTGTTATTTCTTTCTTTTTGAACACGAGAGTCTGAAGTTGACTCAGATCTGATCGTTCTGGTAGATTTGAGCGGACTAGATCTGACCGTTCAGATAATCTGAACAGTTCAGATATGACCCAACCACTTTACATTAAAAGATTAATTTTTCTTTCTTCTTTTTTTGTACTGAATCTAATCGATTCAAAACTGTCTGAATTGAACAGATTAGATGAACCGCTACCTCACCGTTACTATACAATGACACAGAATCCCGTACTTAGTCAATGCAATTTCTTCTTGGACTATGAGTCCTAAAATGTTTTGATGGTTTGTGCCGTTTGTTTTGGGAAATTAAGCCAACCTTGGGTCGGCAATTAGAGAGAGCTGGAGGAGATGTTGATATTAAGATATATATCTCAACACGAATAAACAAGAGATTTCTCTTATTTGATTGAAAAGAGCAAGAGATGAGGCCGATCTGCTGCAAATTGGTCCGACCAAATCCAATAAAAAATGTTCCAATCTTTTTGTCTTACAATATCGAATATGCTAGAGTCATTTGCGATTTGCTAATGAATTTTGGGAAATAATTAGAACAAGTAAAATGATATTATTTCCTGAAAAAAGTTAGAATATACAAAATGTATTTGATATTTGTCCTTGAAAATTATTTTACGTATGAGAACATGTGATGTCAGCTTTAAATCATTTAATTAATTGGGATATGTTTAGGATTAAGTGAACAATAGGTTAAAATGAGCTACCAACCAGAAAAATGAACAAAACATTAAAAATTGCAAAAAACTTACGACATATGCACTAATCAATTTTCAAACTTTCAAACTCAAAGTCACCATCAATGCAAATTTTTCGATAAATCCCACCAAAGTAGCCTAGTGATGTGACTATTATTCAACTTAGTGAGGATTCGTACATTCATTTCGTTGAAGTAATGTAAAGATAAGTAAATTTCTTATGATTTCTGATGTTTACAAACCCAAATTCGATGATGTCTCAAACTAGCCCAGTTATTCTGGGCCAGTCGTCAGAGGTCAGTTGGACTGACATTTCCTTGATCACTAAATTCGATTTTGTCATGTTTTCTCTAGTATTTTTGTTTAATATAACATATATTTTAATCTTTTATTCTTGTGTTTATAAGTGAGGTAGATGTATATAATGCTTGCCTTTCCATTCTTAACGAGTCAATTTGTTGTTCTCATATTCTTTTTGGCTAGGTCTAAAATCTTAACACGCTTCCTTGATTATTAAGTTTAAATAGTTGATTGGTTGTCACTCAAATGTTCATTTTTGTTAGACAACTGGTTGAGAGCACTGTTGATTAATTTGGCTGAGAATTGTCATTTGTTGCAATCTTCTTTGGAGTCATTTGTGAGAGATGTTTGTACGGATACATGAGATTTGTATCTTCTGCATCATTTCAAATGTTTACACATATATAAGGAGGTTGATAATTTCCCATATCATTTCATTCTTCCATTCCGACTCTTACATATGAGATTGGGGGAATAATAATGAGCTTTGATATAGACTCGCTGGTCTGGATGTATTCTTTGGATGGAGTTGTTTCTTATGCAGCTGCCTATGCTTCTCTTTTTGAGGTTGAAGGTTCAATTAGTTGGGTGAAATAGTTTTGAATGTCTTTAATTCCACCATCTCAGTATGTCCTTGCTTGGTGATTGTTTCATGGGACGATTCCTACGGATTATGTAATGCATGAAGCTTTTCGGGCCAAGCTCATGTTGAAGTTCAAAATGCCCTCGATCACTCCTTATGACGGGACTAAAGACCCATTCGAGCACCTGGAGACCTTTAAAGACTAGATGGACCTACACCACGTCCCAGAGCCTGTGATGTGCAAGCTATTTCGTCTGACACTCATTGGGCCTTCCCAAAAATGGATAGGTCAGCTGAAACCAAACTCCATTCACTTATTCACCGAGCTCTCGAAGCTGTTCGCGGGGCAATTCCTAGGAGGAAGAGAATGAAGGAGACATCCTCCACTTGATGATAGTAAAATAACGACTGAGGGAGTCATTAAAGGACTGCACGAACCACTTTAGCATGGAGTCCCTACATGTTGACAACGCTAGTGAGACATCCTAGTGGCCGTGTTGAGGAGCGGGATCACTCACTCATGGATGAGGTGGTACATGAGATTATATAAGTACATAAGCATGAAGGAGGTAATCCAACATCAGAGACAATTGGAAAGGCCAGATAGCCAGAACCCTAAAATGGGATAGGATCCACGAGAAGACAAGAGGGGGGGTGTCTCCCCAAACCTTCAAACCCATCACCTCCCACATCCAAGATCCGCCCGGTTCTTTCGAGTCAATGCGGGGGAAAAAAAATTCTTACTTGACCAGTCAGTTTGCCAACACCCTCTCATGGTCAAAAGGGAAGAGATCTACAACGTCATCAAGGAGAGGAGCCTGCTAAAGCAACCTTGGATGATACGAAAACCCGATGAGAAGAAGGATATCATTAAGTTCTATAGGTACCATCAGGATTTTGGGCACAACAAAGAGGGATGCTTCGACCTCTGAGAACAGATCGAGGCCCTAATCTAGAGAGGGTACCTCAAGGAGTTCATAGCCAGCCGGAGAAACAGTGGAGACGACAGCCCTCCCAGGTAGGAGAGAAGGGTTGAAAGAGATCCCAAATAGAAAGTGACCCAACCACGGAGCCCCATACAAAAGATCAAAATGATCTTTGGAGGATCTAACACGTCAGACTCCAACCGAAAAAGGAAGGATTCGGCTCAAGAAGCAGGGCACCCTGTGGTTTTCAGCATCCTCCCCCGACCACCCACCATTAAAGTAGAAGAAGTGATCGAATTCATTGAGGAAGAGGCACACGAGGTCCACCAGCCACACACCGATGAGTTGGTAATCTCCCCCTCATCGTAAATAACAAGGTTTGGAGGACCTTGATAGATGACGGAAGCTCGCTCGACATCTTAAACTATTCCACCTTCCTGCAAATGAGGTTGGATCCCAAAAAGCTCCGCCCATGCCCTACTCCTCTGGTGGGATTTGGTGGGCACGAGATCATCCCGAAGGGCATGATTGAACTTCTCATGAACTTGGGTACAACTCCTAATAGGCCACCAAGCTGGTCGAATTCACAGTAGTAAGGTGCAGTGAAGTGTTCAATGTTATCCTCGACCGACCCGCCATCCATAAGTTCAAAGCCATACCATCCACCTACCATGAGATCATGAAGTTCCCCACCCCCACAAGGGGGACCAAAAGATGTCAATGGAGTGTTACACGATGGCCCTTAAAAGGAAATAGTCGATATAGGACCATTCAGACCAATGACTTAGTCCCTCGAGGAACGAGAGCTAGTCTCTTAGGTTGAGTCGATGACCACCTCAAGCACAAGGAAGAGCCGACAGACGGTCAAGGGAAAAAAGGCAGGCACTAGCCCGCCCCTAGGTTTAGAGCGCCCCATGAATTATTTAAAAAAAGAAGAAAAAGAAAACAAATATAGAGAGAGAACCATGTAGCTAGGCGACAATTATCAAATAACTAATTCTCCCAAGGAAGATGTTAAGGGAAAAAATATGTATGGCTTGCACCCTAACTCGCCAGACGAGAAAATGGACTTTAGCCAGAATAAAAACCTGACGAGATGTCAAGGAAAAAAGAGATGTATGGCTTGGACTTTAACTTGCTAGACGAGAAAAGGAACTCTAGTTAGAGTAGAAATGCCTGACTAGATGTCAAGAAAAAAAAGAGAAGTCTGACTTGCACTCTAGCTCACCAGATGAGAAAATGGACTCTAGCCAAAGCAGAAATGCTTGACTAGTTGTCAAGGAAAAAGGAAATGCCTGGCTTATACACTAGCTCGCCATACGAGAAAATTGACTCTAGCTAGAGTAGAAATGCATGACTAGATGTCAAGGAAAAGAGAGATGTATCTCTTTCACTCTAGCTTACCATAAGAGAAAAAGAAGTTCTTGCCTGAGTAGAGATGCCTGGCTAAGAAGTAGCAGATGAGTTTGAAGCAGGTCCGCCTGGATAAACCTCATGCATGGGATGACATTCGAAAAACCCTTCTAGGATTATGGCTGGATTGTGTAGCCAGATCTCTTTCAAAGGGGGAAACGCACTAGGAAGGAATACCAAAGGATAACCTTACACTTCAGGTCAGTAAGCACTATTACTTGAAACATTCATGACAAAAAATGTTGGAACAGTAAGAATGAAGAAAGGATTAGCAGTGATTATGTGAAGATTAAGCTCAGTAAGAACCGAGCCGCAATCATGAGATATGTATTTAAGTTTTTTTGCATTAAGGAGTAAAATAATTAGTCATGCCAATGTTAAGTTAGAGCTCGGTGAAAGTGAAGCTTCATTTACTTGAGGTTCATTCACTGAAGAATAATATTCATCGAGTTCCATTCACTTAAGATTGATATTCATGTTAATACTAATGTTGAGGTAATAACAAACAAGAGCAAATCCAAAGCAAGAAAAGGGACATAGCTATTGAGGAAAATATATTCCCATTGATAAAAAAGAAAGGAAAGATTTCAAGTAAAGAAAAAATAAAAACTAGGTAATAGGGGTTTGGGGGGCTCAACGGTATTGGTGGCGGCCTTAGCTAGCTCTGGTGGTGGGGGAGGAATCACCTCCTTAGGTTGACCCGAGGGTAAATGACAAGAGACCTCCATGTCGTGCTCTTCAAGAGCAGTTGAGTCTGACATATCAGGAAGCTAAGAGGAAGTAGGCAGGAACCTATCCGACTGACAAGAGGAGAATGTTGCAGCCCAACAACCTTCTACACCTCACGGGCACCATGCACCATCACCCTATCATAGGAAAGGTCTAAAGGATGAGGTGGAGGATTTAAAAAATAGATAAGAAAGCCTAAGTCCCATCTAGGATGGGCCTCGATAACCTCGTCCCGAAAACTATCGTAACCCATGGAGAACTCCACGAGAAGAGCTGCTTTGAATTTAGAAGTCTATTTAAAGTCCTCCATCCTCTTGGCGTGGCCCTCGGTCCATCGATCAGACTTCTCCGCCAGGTTGAGCCTCAACAACGCTTCTCTCTCCCTGTTCTTTACTTGAGTCCTAGAATGGATCTTTTAAGAAAGCTTCTCCTCGTGGACCTGAATCTTCTCCCTTAGATTTTTTCCTACTTCTGAAGGTTGGAGATGACCCTCTCCCGACCATACAACTGAGCCTCCAAGTCTCGATGAGAGTCAACGACTCGTTTGGCTTCCTCCTTGGCCTAGCCAAACTCCTCTTCGGGGTAAATGACCTTCCCCTTGACCTATGTCTTGACCTTGTCATAAGCTCGAAGTAAAGTCTCAAACTTCCTGCCCCATTAGTAAGCATATCCTTTGCCTAAGAGGAAGCCTGGGTGGCCTCGAGCATTTGGTCCTTACAACGGCCAATATGCGCCAGCATTGCCATGTTATTGGTTAGGATCTGCAGAATGCACCGAGCATAAATCAGGTAGGACACAAGGCATACAAAGGCAAAAAGTAAGAATTAGTACTTACATCGAGGGTGTGCTCCATGAAGGCGTCAGGAAGCCCCATCCCCAACCTCTAAAAAGGATGACCCCATTTTCAGGATCCACGTGTTTGGGCCACCAGTCCAGCACCCTCACTACCTTACCCCAGGCCCGAGCTTGAGCGTCAAACCGACTAGCCTCCTTTGGACATCGGAGCCTTACGCTTCTGGACAGTATGAGACCCTTAATGGTCAAAGCCTGATGGGGCAGACTCGTAAAACCGAGATGAGGGATTCTCAGCCTCCAAGTTGATCTCCCCAGCTCGAGCTCGAGGAAGAGCGAGAGATTGTGGTGATCAGGGCGTGCTCTTGAAAGCCTTGTGATCGTTATTGGTCCACGACAGACCCTGCTCTGAGGAGTGAGGGGCAGACTTCTTCGGGAGACTCCCAATGGGCTTTGACAAATAAATAGGAGTGGTCTTCGGAAAAGAAACAAGAACAGATTTCAGTGGAGGGGGTGGAAGGCGGAGACACAGACGAGACCTTCCCTCATTCGAATGCTCTAGCTTCTTAGCCCAGATCTCTTCCATCTTTCACGCGTTAGGAGCTTCAAGCTTTTTCCTCTTCTTCTTAGGGGAGGAATCGTCTCTATCCATTCTTGCACAAGCAGAACTACGTCACTAAAATCATGAAGTAACATGAGCTAAGAGAAATGACAATTAAGAATCGACTCATACGGTTTGAAAAGATCTCAGGCCCACTGGAATAGAGCTCTCCGAACTAGACTCCTATGAGCAAACCTCGACAGAAAGCTTGGTGGTAACGTCCTCTGGAGGATCCAGGTATAGCCTAGCCTGGAACAGGGACTTAGGCTGAATAAGGACATTGAAAACACACTATTCAATGGGAAGCTCAACCAGGCTAAGAATATGGAAGTGAAGATGGACTAGAAATCCCCTCAGTCTCTTCTTAATCAGTGTAGGAGAGATATATGCTGCTAGCACTCATAATGAAGGTGAGCAGTTCTCCATTTCCCTAGGAACGCGAGCTCACATGTAGTTCCAAAGGCCCGAGGGACCTGATGGGATACCGCTCACGATCTCCCTCACCCTTCTAGCCTGACTGGTAATATAGTGCCATCCCTGATCCTAAGGAGGAGCCCTTTCGCCCTATTCTTAGGAGGGGACTTTAGATAAAACATGAAGTCAAACTCGTCTAGTGTAAAGTTCTTACCACAATGAAATCTCTAGAGCACCATGCAACCAACTAGCGCCCTTAATGAGTTAGATTGGAGTTGGGCTAGAGCGATATCCGTGTTAGAAAACCACTCCTTCAGAGAGGGATGGAGGGGAAGCCTCACTCTACACTCTAACGAGGCCAAGTACAACCTAACGCTTCGTGTCGCGAGGCATTATCCTTTTAACCCAGGAAGCCCTGAATGCACTCGGGGAGGTGGTATGTTCTCTAAATCGCATCCAAGTCCTCTTCGGTCGGGGATGAAGAATATTCGTCAGCCCCTTCGACCGACGTCTCTGCTCGAACTAGTAGAAGCCCCAAAGTCAGTCGCAGGTCTGCAGCCTCGATCGGCGCATTGGTGCACTCCACTACTCCCAGGAGGTGGCTACATTCAAATTTCAACAAATATGAAGGCACATGAATTTCAGTAAATCAACTTAAGGGACATTTAGGCATTTAATTTGACCAGCGTAAGCAATCAAGCAAAACAAAATTCAACACAAGTACGAATTGCTCGAAGCAACATAGCTTCTGGCACCTTGGCATATGTTACCATCTTGGGCAAAAATCCAATATCGAAGTCTTCATACTTGGGCGGGTAAGACCCACTGAGAGTCTTCAATATGGGGTAACTGTTATGGGCATTTCCTGAAAATCAATGGGATAATAATGCGTGTACCAGCACCATCACATTCCGCCGCATGGAAAATAGAGTAGAGCTCATAGGGAACACTAGGCATTTATAGTAGACCCGAGAGTTCAGGTAACCACCCGACGTTAGTATCTTCATCACACACTGAAAGTTGGTATCGAAGTGGCTCCTTTCTAGTGGAACCTTGACTTAGCCATCCAATTCGCCACTTCCATGTTAGGCGGGTCTCCCTCAAGTCACCTCAGCCCTCCTTCAGGTCAGCTCAGAGGGTCAATAACATTAAATGCCACCGCGCCCATTATTAGAGGTCAGACATCACATCACCCAAGCTTCTCCTACACGCGTCTTCCCATTGGACTTCAGGTGTAAATGCTCCCCCTACTCAAGGAAAAGATAAGTGAGAATTAATATAGAAAACCCCTACCCAAATACTACTAGAAATCTTACTTAGACATCAGAGACCCTTAGGCGAGGCTATCACCCCTGATTATTCTCTTTTTTTGGGTTTGTTTGCTTGTGTTGTGCAAGTCTCTAGCCAGCCCCCACCGAACACATGTACTGGTTTACAAATCGACTTCAACATACACCATTTCTCCTAAAATGATAGAGTTAAAAATGTCTAGCTCTTACACTCCTTAATAGCTATGAATCGTAAAAGAGAAACCTTGAAGGGCGTACGAGTTACTTAAGGAAAAAGGAATTAAATGAAAAGGAAAAATGTGCTTTAACGAGTTATTTTTGGTGCATCGATTATATTCTTGCTACACATTATATTATCGAATAATCCATTTTGTTCACTACAACAAATATGTTCTTTTATTGCATACGACGATGGCGTTTTATCTAAAAAAGCTAGGATAAGTCTAAATTTTGCGGGGATAAGGCGCGGGAACAAAAGAAACCTACCCGCCTAAAATCAGACCTAATTCCTCTCTCTTCAGATTCACATCCCTCTCTCTTCATCCTCTTAACTAGCTCTCTTCGCTTCAACCTCTCTGTACGATTGTCGAAGCCCAGGGATGTAGTTCGTGAATCCCACTCTTTTAATTCTCTGTCTCTGTCTCTCTCTCTCTCGAAGCTCTCTTTTACGAACCTCTCTCTGGTAGCTTCTTGCATCTCTCTCATCAGCTCTTTCATTGATGTAGAAGCTCTATCTCAAATTTTCTCTCGCATTTCTTTCTCTTGGATCTTGTAGCTCTGCCTCTCATAGCTCTTTGTCTCTCAGCTCTGTGTCGCAGCTCAGTTTTCCAGCCCTTTCCAACTTTGATTTCGCATCTCAGAACAAGAGGAAGTTTTTTTTTCTTGCGAAGTGTGTTTTAATCTCTAATTCATATTTGATTGTGTGTGTTTTTTATGAGGAATTTTGTCTGAGTATAGGGTTTTTCAAATTTTGTTGACTTCTCCTTCTTCAGTGTGCCGAACTTTATCTTACTTCTCTTAATTAAGGTTTCCTGAGTTAGAGATGGATGCTGCGTTAGGCGGTCAGTTAGGAATATTTGTATACATGGATTAGTTATCTTCTTTCTCATCTACATTTTTCTTCTTATGTAGGGCTTGGAGCATTTTTTGATTAAGGGAGGTGGTTTTTCTAGGTACGGCTGATATGTTTGGAGGAGTCTGAGCTTTGGGGCTTTGAATCAAACTCAGATAGTAAAGCAGCTCAAGAGCAATGACGAGCTCGAGGTAATTTGTAAAGAGGGAGTTATTGTAAGAAAAAAAAATATTTTTCTGTATGCACTTTGGACTTCTCTGTTTTTTTTTCATTAGAGAGGATCGTACATCCCTAAGTCTTGCTACAACTGTGCGTTTGGGGCAATGGTTTCAATGGATAAAGAATTGGGTATGGAGATGGCAATTCGTTCATTCGAACATCTTCTTCAGTATGGAGAGCAGAATATTCATAGGTTGTTCCCCTGGCTCTTGGTCTCCTTTGCATATCAAACTCGAAGGTAATTGATTTGGTTGGATTCACAAGAGGGCCATTTTGAATCACTATACTCAGAAAGTGTCGATGATATTTATATTTTCCAAATTTTTGTTCTGGTACCCCTAGAAAGCTATACTTAATGTCCATCTTTGTCTTCCATAAAATATCTGAATCTAGACTCAAATGTGTAATTGTCTTTCTACTTGTAGCAATTTACTTGAAATGTAATCTGTTTGCTATATTTAACTCAAGTTGTCTTTTATGTAAGACTTGTCAGTTAGATTTTTATCCTTAATGAAAGTTATTTACACCCTATAATGATTTAATTATGTTGTTGCTGAGTTAAGAGGTTAACCTTTTACTAAAAGATAACTTTTGTTAAAAATAGCAAACATATTATAATGTTATGGATACGTTAAGTAGGCGTAGCCATGATATTGATTCTGAAGTAGCAATGCTGAGATGTCTATCATTGTCTTATTAAATCTTGCCCTTGGTAGGAGTTTGGGGATAATATTTTAAGTTGAAAATGCTACATGTAGTAGTAATCTCATTGGGTTTGATAGGTGCGGGAGCCAATAATGCTCGAATAGCTGGCATGCTTCAAAATCTTTCTAGCTGTTACTACAAGGATGTGAGTCTTCAGTTCTGTGTAATGATGCCTACGAATGTTGTTCTTCAATTCTTCTTCTTTATAGTTTGGTCAGAGCCTGATCAACATACCCTTGACGCTTTTGCTGGTCCGAATTGCTTAAGGGCTTGTACATTTGGGAAGTGGGCTGCTTACTCTGAATCCTTATCATCCTGATCTCTTTTCTGTTGTCACCGTGAGTAATTTCTGCAGAAAAAACTTTCTAACTCTATTTTCTTCAACTAATAACCCAAACCCCTTAAACTAGACGCTTACTCTGATTTTGTTATCCTTATAGGACGACGCTTGGTGGAATAATTACCATGATGCACGCATGTCTTGATCTGAACATGAGCAATTCTTCTACCCCTTTGAGTTAGGCTGCAATTTCAGCCTGCCTAAAAATTCTTCATAGATCATGTACTCATTGTTGGAACATGGATTAGGCATAGGGCGATAGATGAATGGTGGTTCTTTAACTTGGTTGATGTGCTTCACTGTTTGACTATGTTATAACCATAGGTAGTAATAAGTAGTACTCTTACTTTGTTCAGTGGTGTTTCTATTTTCAATTCTAATTATTATCTCACTACAAGAAAACCACTCAATTGTGACAGTTGTACGATGCTTGTTTGAGCAACATCACTAATTGCTGAAAAAGGGGATAAATTGTGACAGATTAGTCAATCGTGGGATAAATTATCGACGATTTAAATTAACCGTTGCAACAAGTCTTCTATTGCGACGGTTTTGCCCAACCATCACAATTAATAATATTTTTTATTTTTATATTGAGACAGTTTAGCAAAACTGTCAAAATTAATTGATAATATTGTGACGGTTCATGTTAACTGTCGCAATGCCTTTGAGGGGTTACTCAATTTTTTTTTTGCTTTTAATCCCTATTGCGACAGTTCCTTCTAACCGTCATAAAATGCTTTGAGGGAGTATTTAATAAAACGGTGTAGTTTTGATTTTTTTAATCACTATGGCGACATTTATTATAAACCATCACAAAATGAAACTGTAAATATCTATCGCGATGGTTGTGAAGAAACGTCACAAAAAGAAACCCTAAATTAACCCCTTCGCTCGTCTTCTACCCCATTTTCCCCCTGTTTCCCCCCAATAGCTCAACAGGTGCGATTCTCCCCCATTTTTGAATGGAAATCTCAGCCCCGTGCTCCTCGCTGTTGCTCAACCCTAGTATGGTAGTTCTTTTCTCCATTGATCAGCCGCGCTAGGTTCCTTCTTCTCCATTAATTGTCTTGATTTCTAGTATTCTTTTTATGATTGTTCACTTTTTGAGCTTTGCATTTTTATAATTTTCCTGTTTTCTAGTATTTTTTTAGGAGGATTGTATTTGTTGACCTTACTAACAGATTAAGAGTTTGTGAAAAGATTTCTAGATGTTTGATAGAAAAAATTTCTGGATTTGAAAAATTATACTGTGGGTATTGGATAATGTTATGGCTTTGGGTATTGGGTATTGAAGCGTTCGTGTAATTAAGGCAAATACCTTAATGTAATTTAACCTTATAATTAAGTAATAGAATGCCAACGTGAGAAAGATAGTGTTAGTATAAAAGGATATATTTTCATTCTTTCAGTTTCTAGCTAGGGTTGGTCATTTCCACATGACTTAGCTATTAGCTATATCTATGGTTTGCAAATGTGCGTTGTGTTTAAAGTGTTTCTTTTGTACACAATTTAGATGTATATGATTCCATCTCTTGTTCTTTGAATTTGTAGTAAGCTTGAAATTGTGTTAATTCTTATTATATGTTACAATTTATTTGGGTTAAATTTAGTTCCACTACTGTCATAGTACTCCTACAGATATGGTGCTATCTCACCAAATGTATTAACTGCTTCAGTAGTCTTTGGCCAAACTCAACTTGCTATTCCTACCAACTAGATGTGAACTAAGAGAGGAATGGACTTTTTTTTAGTGCTTTACACTTCATATTAATATAATATAATGAATTCAATCTTTTTGTCAAAGATAAATATTCTACGGGAGTGTGTCTAGCAGAAACTTATAACATAAGTTGCCCTCTTTAATTTAGTCCACAAATATAAGATGAGTTGCGGTAAGTTAGCCAGTTTAGTTATTGAAAGTTAGTTTGGTCAGTTTAGTATCTGTTATGAATTAATGGAATTCTTTTGATAGTCTTTGGTTATAAAGAATGGAATTATTAACTTTTTATCATATTTCATATAGGATAATTTCACTAAAATCCCTCAATATTAACCTTTTTTAGTTACATCTCTCAACTTTAACCTCTCATTCATTTTTTTCATATTAACTCGTTCATATGCACACCAGGGCCTCGTCGAGACGTCAATCATCATGTTCAGATACTCGATTGGATATTGACTCTTCTACTGAATCTGGAGGATGAAATCCACATCATGATATGAATATGAAAACAGAAGGTTTGTTCGCTCTTATTCAAGTTAATGGAGGTAATAAAATAGTGTTTCATTTAATTATCATAATGTTATTCAATATTTTGTTAACTGTGAGGCGTACGCGAGGCCGAACGCAGTTGACATCTATATGGACAAGATCAGGCGATGATAGAATGACTTTCAATGCCCAAGGTCAGGTCATCGGTGCTAATAAAGGAAAGTTTGCAAGCTTTTGTGGTACCGTTGCTAGAGAACATAATATTTTACCCATACAATATGATTGGAGGCATGTGTTGCAGTATCATAAAGATCAAGCATGTGAAATAGTGAAGGTATGGTTGCTTGTATGCTCATATATATATATATATATATATATTTAATTAATTGCATATTAATATTTTTTAGTCAAAATATGCTGTAGAAGAATGTCATAAAGCTTATGTTTTGACAATGTTAAATGCAAGATGGAAGGATGAGAAGAGGAGAATGAAGAATGAATATATGACGACATATGAAATAGAGGAAGAGGCATTAGAATATTAGAATGATGCTATTCCAAAAGATAGTTTTGTTGTGATAATTCGTAGATGATACTTAGAAGAAGGAAAAGTATGATTTTTTACTATACATCTATGATTAATTGTATGTGAAATAAATTAACTTTTTTTATCTTTCGTAAATATAGAAGCAAGCTGAAACTAACAGAAGATCACATAGCAAACTAAAACACCCTCACACATTGGGACGTACCAGTATACCAACGAAAAGAGTAGAAATGACAAATTCTAAACTTTATAATTGTTTTAATTAGTTTTATTTTAAGTATATTTAATCATATCTTCTCATTTATAGATAGAAGAGCTTCAAAGAGAGCCCTTAAGAACAGAGCTATTTATAGCCTCACATGAATGAAAAGATAGAACTTATGTAAATGAAAAGACTGCAAACGTTGCAGTAAGTATAAGTTGTACTATTAATACCAAGTTTTTAAATAGTTATTACATGTTTACTCATACTAGGTCTTAATTTTTCATGAGTCAACTTTCAGATGGTGATTTTGATCCTTCACCAAATGACATGCTCTCACAAGTATTGGGTCCAGAGCATCCTGGACGAGTGCGTTCATTAGGACCCGGGGTAACTCTATCTCAAGTGTTCTCGCATTATCGTGGGGAGTCGTCCACATAAGATTCTACCCGTTTATCAATTGAGCTAGAATCCCAACATGCACGAGTAGCTGAGTTGAAGGCTCAATGCACACGGGTGCCTTAGTTAGAGGCTGAATGTTCAGAGATGGGTGAGAAATATGATCAGGTGTAGGCTGAATGTTCAGAGATACTCTCCCAGCTAAACTTAATTATGAAGTTTATGCAAGACTCTCGTAAAGACTAGGGTAAGATTTTGTTGTTTAATGTCATTTAATAGTACTTCTGAAATATTTTTTTATTTCAAAGTTTCATCTTTGAACTCATTATATAATTTATTTTGATAATCTATTATAGTTTTGGATATCTAATTAATGATTAAATGCTTTATAATTATGCGCTCTGTAAATATATAGAATGATTTTGCTCTGACTATTGTGGAAATATATACCCTATTAAAATTGTGTTAATATGCAAGAATTTTTTGGAATTAGCAGAAATAGGAAGGAGTATATGAAATCAGTGTTTTTTCTGATGGTTCGTAAATCGTCGCAAAAAATTGGACCAGGATGAATTCACGACGGTTTTATAACCGTCGCAATAAGACCACCTATTTCGCTACAGTTATAGAACCGTCGCCATATATATAATTTGCGACAGTTCTAAAACCGTTGTAGTATATTTTATTTAGCGACGGTTGAAAATCATCGCCAATTATCAAAATAACCGTCGCCTTAGAGCCTGCATCGCGACGTTCCTCTGACGGTTGTCAAAATCGTCGCCATAGACAAATTTTCTTGTAGTGTATGGTTGATTTTTTTACTTTTCTTTTTTAAGTTATTCCAAACATTTATGCAGGGCTTATGACCTTATTCTGCAGGAAGGTAGAGAAGGAAATTAAGGACATTGCTAAGAAAGTTAATGATTTAAGTGGTATGTATTACTTTCATAATTTACATGATATTGTATAGATTGAACATAAAATATTTAGGTTACCTTCCTTTGGCTTTGAGTTCAGTCTTATGTTTGCTTAACCTGCTTAACTAAAACTGGTATGTTCTCAGAAGTTGACAGTACCTGAAAGACGTTGAAAGAAACACGATGGGGTGGGAAATCATGGTCATAAAAGCTCTGGCCATTTTGCTTGTACATGTATTGTTGCATTTATACTTTTCTAATAACTGTTACTTTTTGTCGTAGATTCAAATTCAAATTCCTATATGTTGACATCATTGATTAATTGTGCTTTGCATCTAATGAATGATGGAGACAAGGTAATCTCCTAGCATGATAGATCAATTATGTTGTGATTTTTTTCCGGCAATTGTATAGTTTTTGTTTTTGTTCCATTGACTTTTGATAACTTCCTGCTCACAAGTTTTCTTTGTGCTTGCTAATGTTAATTACACCAGTGATCAGTGTTGACATGCACTTTCAACTGTCCTTTTCAATCTTAGACAAAAAATAATAAGCACTATAGATTTGTGTTCTATTGAGTTTGTTCTTTTTTCTTTGATAAAGCAATAGTAATCTAAAAGAAGGGTTGAATTGAGAAAGATTTATGGCAATTTGCATTTTTGCAATTTGTCAGAATGAAAAGATCTTGAGTCAAATTTTTAGTTTCATCTATTTTTCCACACTCTAACTTTGGCTTACACATATATAGAAGCATATTATTTATGTTGCTTTTATTAAGGCTACTAAAATTTTCTTTTGAATAAATTATTTATGACAAAGTTTCATAAAGAACTGAAGAAAATTGGATAGGCTACAACCAAATGTCATTATGCAATTGTTGAGGAAGGTGCTAGTAAAGGGAGGTTTTAAATCAGTTAGGTCTTCCTCCCACATAAAGAACTGAGTATTGATTTTCCTGTGAAACCCTGTTATTTTGGTTATGATTTAATCAATTAGGTTCAATTCTGATCTGCACCTGATGTCCCATTATGTTCTCTCTCTTCTTTATCTCTTAGTGGCATTTTTGTTTGCATGAAAAGCAAGAGTATGTGAAATCGTGAGCTGAATGCATTTATTTTATTTTCATTCCTGACAAAGGAAAAAACTTTAAATATAAGTTTTTTGGTATATGCTTTCTGAGTAATGTAACGAGAAAGTAAAGAGAAGCTTCATATTGGATATATGACCTCACTTATTCATACCGAAATTGGTCTTATTTTTTATGTTACTGTATTGTGTTATTGTTATTTTATTTATTTTTTGACTTTTTATTGCTATCAGATCTCAAGTAGTGTCATTCCCATGGTTTTATCAACTGAAGAAAGCAAGCCAGATCATATTGCCTCTACAGCAAACGGCACCGATTTCTGAAGCTTCATTATTAGATTTGGAGTCTTACTATATTATAATCTTTCTGTTTAGGATATATTGCTTTTTCTTGTAATATGTATTTGTCATTTGGAACTATGATTTTTAGCGGACAATAATCTGTAATAATTTTGAGTAATTAAATAAAATGTTATGTGATTTGTTATTTTGTGAAGTTTTGTCAAATAATATTATTTTTAAGGTTTGTTCAATTGCAAGAATAAGTATATTCGCTGAGTTAGTTATTCACAATATTTATAGAATGAAAAGAAGGTTATCAAAGGTCTTTATAGCTTTGAAAAATGCAATAAAAAATATACCATTTGCTTTAAAAAATTCAATAAAAAATTTATCATAGCATTAAAAAATGTTATGGTAGGGCTACCATAGCGTTTAAAAAACACTGTGGTAGGGCTACCATAGAGTTTAAAAAATGCTATCGTGTAGCATTTGGGAAACGCTATGAAAGCGCTACGATAGCATTTTTTGACCGCTATCATAACGTTTTTCTCTTGTAGTGGTTTCTTGTATCAATTGATGTGTTTAGGTCAAGTTAGATTCTATTTGGTTCTGCAGTCCACTATCTGAAGAGGAATTTCTTAAGCTATTTAAGAAAATAACTTTTCAGCAAATAACCTCGACTTTGGACTGTCTCAAGAGAAGGTTAGTTCACACACACACACACACACACACACACACACACACACACACACACACACACACACATATATATATATATATATATATATATATATATATTAATTTCCTATTATGATATAGCGCCTCTACATTAAGCTTGATAATGTGGCAAATGAGGATTAGAGCTTCTTTATTTCACTCTTTACGTGCATGGTCACTTTATAGACTCTTTGTTATCGCCTTTATGCTTTAGTTAGTTATGCCACCTAGCTAAATTTTGTTAAGAGCAATGTGATTGGATGATATCATTGTCATTGTAAAAGAGAATATAAGAGGAAGGTGCAGGTGTGTGAGAGGGACATTGAGAGACGATCAATCTTAGGTGAGGTCATTTTTACCTAGGGTTTGCAACAAATTCAGTGAGTTCTTATAAATTTGATCCATTTTTTATTCTTGAAATCTTGCAGTATCATTCAGAACTGTAAAATTTTTTGCCAATACAACAGTAGCTCAACAATGGATGTAGATCATATTGATCTAACCACTATAAATTCTTCTTGTTTTCATTTTCGGCCTTTTAATCTTAGCCTTGTTAGTCCTATATCTTTATGAGATAATTTTTGATGATAACAAAATATTGAAGTTACTAATAAAATTAATCAAGTACGCAGAGATTATTCAAAATTACCATAAGGCATACCAATTGAAGATCATAAAAATATTTATTTTCATAGGAGCTCACAACGCATGCAGAATGAAAATCATAAAGATATTTACTTTCATGTATCTTTTATTAGGAGCTTACTCATTTTATTTTCCTTTATTAAAGCTCAATTTATTTATAGATACCTATCCTTAAATTAACTCTCCATCAATAAAAAGCTTAAACACCAAAAATCATATCCCTATTGCACAATAGACAAAATACATAAGATGAAGAAAATGACGAATCACAAACAAAGTAAGTTTTATTTTCAAGCAGATAAAGAGAGTGGAGTCTACCCAAATAGTGTTTGGCCATATTGTGTTATTTTATGTATGAGTATTTTTTGCCTTTTAGGTTAATGATTTTTTTTCATCCTTATTAAAGATGGAGTGTCATTTTTTTTGTCTAAATTTAAAATGTGAAATTTTCTCTCCTAAACCCTATCGTCCATCTCCTCTATAAATATACTACATTTCTCTTCATAATACAATTCATAGCCAATAGACTCGCTCCTAAAACTCTTCTAATACTCTCCTAAAATCTCTACTAATATTTTGAGTTTTATACTTGCAAATTCCTTAAGTGAGCAATATAATTTTTTTTTGTGAGCTTAGATCTGAGATTCTACTTTTTTGAGAGAGCAATTGTAAGGGAGCACTTAATATCGAAACACATAGCCTTGTGTTGAGTGAGCAAGATAATTGTTTGTGAGCTTAGATTGAAGATTCTGCTCTTTTGAGAGAGTAATTATAAGAGATCACTTAATCTCAAAACACAAAATCTTGTGATATTTAGTTGTCACCTATAGGCCAATAGGGTTTGTAAGGTTTGGTCTTCACCCTTAAGAAGATTGCAAGATTAAAAATCTCCAAGAAGGCTTTGGAGTGTGGACGTAGGGATAAGATTTTCTGAAACACGTAAAAATATCGTGTGCCTATCTTCTTCTCTTTTTATTTTCTTGCACTTTAATTTTGCACACTATTTTTCGTACTTTAATTTCTTGCACTTAATTTCCGTAATTTAAGTTGCACACTTTAAGTTTCCAAAATTTATTTTATTTACTTGATTTATATTTCAACGTTTATATTATCACAAGCATTATTTACTTTAACCATTTTATTTATTACATATTTATCTTTTCAAGCATTCAACTCGTGGATTATTGAAGTTTATTCTTGAATAAACATTTTCCACTTGAGTGCAAAAAGATTTTAATTTGAATATGATCACCAAATTCACCCCTTCTTAGGTTGACATATCAATCCTACAATTGGTATAAGAGCTAGGTACTACACAGATAAAACTTAATCGTCTTGAGTTATGACATCCATTAATAGTTCTTTTATTGAAGGTCAATCTACTACTGGACCTCCATTTTTCAATGGTAATGATTATATCTATTGAAAAGCGAGAATGTTGATTTATATTCAATCGATTGACTACGATTTATGGCATGTTGCTGAAAATGGTGCTCATGTTCCATTCAAAACCATGGATGGTAGAAATATTACCAAATCAAGTGGTCAATATAAAAAGAAAAGTTCTTTAAATGCTAATGTTATGAATGTTTTGTATTGTGCTCTTGATAAAAATGAATTTAATAGAATTTCTACATGTGAATTGCTAAATCTATATGACACATGTTAGAAGTCACACACAAAGGCACGAATTAAGTTTAAGAATCTAAAATTAGCATGCTTGTTCATAGTTATAAATTATTAAAATTGAAGCATGATGAATATGTGCGTGATATATTTACTTGTTTTACCGATATTATTAGTGGCTTGGAATCTGTTTGTAAAACTTATTTTAATGTTGAAATGGTGAGACATGCTCTTAGGTGTCTACCAAAGAATTGGGAGGCCTAGGTGACCACCATCCAAGAAGCCAAAGATCCAACACACTTGTCATTGAAGAACTTATTGGCTCATTGATGGCGCATGTAATGAGGCTAATTGAAACTAATGAAGAAGATACACCAAAGAATTAGAGCATTGCATTAAAATCAACTAAAAAATCCGATAATGAGAAAGATGACTATGATGAGGAAGATGACATAGCCCTACTCACCAGGCGATTGAAGAAATTCCCAAATAGGAGAAAAATGCTATAATAAAAGATGACAAGAAGATACCTCGAGACACACTCACGTGCTATGAATGCAAAAAATCCAGACATATAAAAGCTGATTGTCCAAATCTATGTAATGCCCTAAAGAAGTTTAAAAGAAGAGTATTTAAGGTAACTTGGGATGAGACCGATGATAGCGACTCCGACGACGAAGAAGTGGATGTTGAAAACATGTATTTCATGGCACTAGAATATGACTGGCGATTAATCAAAACTCACTCAAATTTGTCGAATGAAAGGACATATCACCTTTGTAGATGATAAGAAAGGCAAAATTATTGGTATTGTTTCGTAAGTAATGACTCCTCCCATGCTATAGATAAAATTCTACTTGTACATGGTCTAAAACATAATTTACTTAGTATAAGTAATCTTTGTGATAAAAACTATAGAGTAATTTTTGAAAAAGATTCTTGTTTAATTATAGATAAATTGTCAAACAAAGTTTTATTTGTTGGACAAATAGACCAAAATGTCTACACTATTAATTGAAGTGATTTCCAAAATCATAAGAAAAATGTTTTCTTGTTTTTGACAATAATAATTGGCTATAACATAGAAGACTTGAGTATGCTAGAATGAATTTATGTTCAAAACTATAAAAAAGTGATTAGTAATAGATCTTCCAAAAATAAATTTTGTTAATGATAAAATTTATGATGCATGCCAAATGGGTAAATAAGTTAAGAGCTCTTTCAAATCAAAATATATAGTGTCAACCATTAGACCATTATAATTACTACATATGAACTAATTTGACCCTTCCAAAAATTGTAACTCTTGGGGGTGAATACTATGCATTTGTCATAGTTGATGATTTTTTAAGATATACTTGAGTTTTATTTCTAAAAGATAAGGTTGAAACTTTTGAAAGCATTTTCAAAGTTTTGCAAACTTTCAAATGAAAAAAGTTTTACAATTTAAAAAATTAGAAGTAATCATAGTGGAGATTTTGAAAATGGAAACTTTGAAGCTTTTTGTGATGAAAATGATTTTTCACTTGAGTTTTCTACTCCTAAAACTCTACAACAAAACGATATTGTTGAGAGAAAAAATCGTTCCCTGCAAGAAATTGCAAGAACAATGATAAATGAGACACTTACCTAAATATTTCTAGCTGAAGCCGTTAATACATCTCGCTCCATTATGAATCATATTTTACTTAAAACTATTTTAAACCAAACCCCTTATGAACTTTGGAATAACAAAATTCTTAATATTATTTATTTCAAAGTTTTTGGGTATAAATATTTTATTTTAAACAATAAAGATTACCTTAGTAAGTTCGATTCACAATATTGGTAATATTTTTAGGATATTACACATCTAGTAAAGCATATAGAGTTTATAATAGAAGAACATTAGTTATGGAAGAATCCATGCATGTTGTCTTTGATGAATCTATTCCATCTAACATCTTTTATGATCAAGATGATAGAAATTATTAGAAAGGTAGAAGGGCTTAATATCAATACTAATCAAGAAAAAGTCAAAGTACAAGATTGAAACCAACTTCCAAAATAATGGAAGCTTGTGAAAGATCATCCAAAGGAGCTATTAGTGGGAGACATACCAAAAGGGGTAGAGACCTGCTCGACGCTTCATAGTATTGGTAACGTTACCTTTATTTCTCCACTTAAGCCTAAATATTTTATGGAGGCCGGAAAAGATGAGTATTTGATAGTTGCTATTTACGAAGAACTTAATCAATTTGAAATAAGTAATACATGAGAACTTGTTTCTAGACCCTCTAATCACTCGATAATTGATACTAAGTGGCTGTTTATAAATAAAGTAGATGAAAATAGTATTGTTACTAAAAATAAAGCTAGATTAGTGACACAATAATATAGTCAAGAAGAAGGTATAGATTATGATGAAACTTTCACTCCCGCTGCTAGACTTGAGTCAATAAGAATGTTATTAGCCTTTGCATGTTTCAAAAAAAATATTTTATATCAAATGGATGTCAAGAGTACATTTTTAAATGGATACGTTATAGATGAATTTTATGTAGAAGAACCTCCCTATTTAAAAGTTTAAATTTTCTAAATCACGTGTATAAACTTAAAAAGACTCTCTATGGACCAAACCGGTTCCTAGTGCTCGGTACGAAAGGCTAAGTAAATTTTTCATTGATGATGGATTTAACATTGGAAAAATGGATAATACCTCTTCATAAAATCAAAAGGCAACGGTATATTAATTGTCCAAATATATGTAGATCATATAATTTTTGGTGCCACTAACGAATCTTTGTGCAAAAATTTTACAAACTCTATGAGCAAGGAGTTTGAAACGAGCATGATGGGAGAATTGAACTTCCTCCTTGGACTACAAATCAAGCAAATGAAGGATGAAATCTTCATAAACTAAGAAAAGTACACCAAGGATTTGCTCAAGAAGTTTGGCATGAAAAATGTGAAGGCTAGTAATACTCCCATGAGTACCATTGCAAAGCTAGACAAGGATGAAAAAGATAAAAATGTCGATATAAAGAAATATTGAGGTATGGTTAGATCTCTACTTTATTTAACTGCTAGTACCGATATCGTATTTGGTGTATACTTATGTGCTTGTTTTCAAACTTATCCGAAAGAATCACATTTACAAGCTATTAAAAGAATTTTTAAATATTTAAGTGGAATAACTAAATTTGGCTTTTGATATTCAAAATGTGATAATCTTGATTTAATCAGATATTCTGATCCAGATTTTGCTGGGAGCTTAAACGATAGAAAAAGTATGAGTGATACATTTCAATTTTTAGGACACTCACTTGTCTTTTTGGTTAGCAAAAAGTAAAATTCAGTAGCACTATCAATCGCAAAAGTTGAATATATTTATGTTAGTAGTTGTTGTGCTCAAATTTTATGAATGAGGCAAACTCTAAAAGATTTTGGTTTGATTTTTGAAAATATTTTTATTAGATGTGATAATACTAGTGCAATTAATGTTTCTAAAAACCATATTGTGCACTCGTACTAAGCATATAAATCTTAGACATCATTTTATTCGAGACCATGTGTAAAAATTAGATATTTCACTAGAGTTTGTAGATACTACAAATTAACTTGCGGATATTTTTACAAAACTATTAAATGTTGAAAGTTTTTGTAAAAATAGACATGCCTTGGGAATTTTAGATATTAGTTAATTATTTTTATACTTACCATGTCAAGATAAAATATCTTTACCTCATTATTATTGGATTATTCTTTTTTATGATAACAAAGGGGGAGAAAATAGAATATGCTTAAGATTTATGTTTTTATCTCGATGGATAAGCATACATTTAGGAGGAGTAAATTAAATTTATTTGATTAAATATAATTAATGTATCAATGATTTGCTATCATAAAAAGGGGAGATCGTTAGTCTATATCTTTATGAGATAGCTTCTGATGATAAGAAAACATTGAAGTTATTAATGAAATTAATCAAGTATATATAGATTATTGAAAATTACCACAATGCATGCCAATTGAAGATCATAAAGATGGTTATTTTCATAGGTGCTCGCAAAACATGAAGATTGAAAATCATGAAGATATTTACTTTCATGTAATTTTGATTAGAAGCTTACTCATTTTATTTACCTTTATTAAAGCTCAATTTATTTAGGGATACCTATCCTTAAATTAAGTCTTCATCTATAAAAAGCCTAAATACCAAAACTCATATCTCTATTGCACAATAGACAAAATGCATGAGATGAAGATAATGACAAATCACAAGTAAAGTGAGTTTCAATTTCCAGTAGATAAAGAGAGATGAAGTTCACTCAAACATTTTTTGGCCATATTGTGTTATTTTGGGTAGGAATATTCTTTACCTTTTAAGTCAATGATTTTTTGTCCTCCTTATTGATAATAAAGTTTCATTTTCTTTGTCTAAATTCAAAATTTAAATTTTTCTGTCCTAAACCCTATCCTTTATCTCCTCTATAAATACACCACATTTTTCTTCACAACACAATTCTGAGCCAAAAAACTTGCTCCTAACATTCTACTAATACTCTCCTAAATCTCTCTTAATATTTTGAGTTTTATACTTGCAATTTTCTTGAGTGAGCAAGATAATATTTTTTGTGATCTTAGATTGAAAATTCTACACATTTGAGAGAGTTATTGTAAGAGATCTTTTAATCCCAAAACACATAGCCTTGTGAGGTTTATTGGCACCCATAAGTCAATTGGGTTTGTAAGGTTTGGTCTTCACCCTTAAGAAGATCGTGAGATTAAACATCTTCAAGGAGGGCCTTGAAGCGGCGACGTAGAAATAGTATTTCCTGAATCACGTAAAAAATACTGTGTGCCTATCTTCTTCTCCTTCTTCCCTTTTTATTTTTTACTATTTATTTTTACACTTAAATATTCCACACTTATTTTTCACACTTTAATTTCTCGCAATTAATTTTTACAATTTAAGTTTCACACTTTAAGTTCCTGTAATTTATTTTATTTCCTTATTTTATATTTCCGCATTTATATTATCACAAGAATTATTTACTTTAGCAATTTTATTTATTATTTATTTATTTTTTCAAGCGTTAAACTCATGGAATATTGAAGTACATTCTTAAACAGTCATTTCCCATTTGAGTGCGAAAAGTTTTAAATTGGAACACAATTACCCAATTCACCCCCTCTAAGTTTGCCATATCGATTCTACAAGCCTTTTCACTATTAAACTTACATTATCGCAGAGGGCATTATCTGTTCTTAGTTTAGATACTTTTCACAAAAAATTGGTATCAAGCACAAGTTGAGTTCAAGATAATCGATTATTTTCTCAAGTGATCTAAGGCACTAAAAATCTGAGCAAACTAGGTCAGTCAGTGATGGGATCAACAGGGTTTAAAACATAGATTTTTAATGGCAAAGCTCATTTCAGGATATGGAGAATGAAGATGCGAGCAGTTTTGGCTCAACAAAAGAGTGCAATAGAACTTGGAGGGAGATAAAGATCTAGCTGCTACTCTTTGTCTGAAGAAAAATAAGAAGTAACAGAACTACTTATAGCATAATCATACTTATTTCCCCATGGTTTTTTTCCATTAAGATTTTCTATGTCAAAAGATGGTGTCCGCTTGTTTTCCTCCTTATGCCATAAAAATGACGAATGCAACGAAAAAACTCAGGGTCATGGTTCTACAATGAGCTTAAGTCTTTGAGAACAGACTGCACTACAATGAGCATCCATCTAAAGGAAACCTAGAGCCATAGCTCTACAATGAGCCTAAGTCCTTAATAATGGACTGTACAATGGGCATCCCTTCTATAAAGGAAACTTAGGGCCATGTCTCTAGAATGAGCTTATGTCATTGAGAATGAACTATAGTAGAATAAGCGTTCATTCTCTAAAGAAAACCTGGGGTCATGGCTTTACAATGAGCCTAAGTCCTTGAGAACGGACTACACTATAATGTGCATCCATTTTCTAAAGAAAACATGGGGCCATGACTCTACAACAAGCCTAAGTCCTTGAGAACAGACTGCACTGCAATGGACATCCGTTCTCTAAAAGAAACCTTGAGCCATAGCTCTACAATGAGCATAAGAAAAGAAACAAAATTTTTGATATCGAATTCAAAGTGCCATGATATTATTTAATATTCATATTTGATATGGCGAAGGGAAAGTTTTCTTTTTTATCTCGAATTGTGTCTCAAATAAAAAAAATCATTGGCGCCAAGCATGAGGGAATGCTAGACGTTTGGTAATTTCTCCTCCAACTTGAAGTGGCTAATCCCATGCATATTGTCTGTACAACCACTCACACAATTTGCATAGTATATAAATAGCTACTCCGAGTACTACCCATCCACCGGGAGAGTTTATAAATAAATAAATATATTTGGTATCATCCTCTATACTGGATATACCATAAGACCAATAAGTTGATTCGAGATCTCGATATCAACCTCTTGGCCTAAAAAAGGAATCTTTCTTGATAAAATCGGTTGATTATGATCAAATTGTATATCTTATGAACTGTACATGCACCTTTTGATGCATATGGTTCAAAAAAATTATGACAAAAATAATCAATGTTTAGATTCTAGCCTTCTTTAGCGGGATCTTTCTAACTTCTAACTAAAGGGATTTTTCCTTGAGAATAGAGTGCACTGTAATGGGCATTCATTCTCTACAGGAAACCTAGAGACATGGCTCTATAATGAGCCTAAATCCTTGAGAGTAGACTGCACTACAATGGGTATTCGTTCTCTAAAGGAAACTTGGGGCCGCGCCCCTAAATTGGATCATAATGGAGCAAAGATTTCCGACCGACGTCTTTGAGAAACAAAAATGCGATGAATAAGTAGTCGTTCAAGGAAAATAATTATTACCAGGGATTAGTTACATTACCATAAGCAAAAATAGTTCACTGAGTGTAATGGGGGCCAATGTACGGTACCCAAATAACATGGAGGACACATGGTGGATTTCTGACCTATTATCAAGCTAAACGGGGATGAAAGTGAGTATAACAGTTGGATGAAAGGAATAGATAAGATGAAGTAGTTCCAAAGAAGAAAATATTCCATAACGTTTCAAGTATCATAACTCCCTCAGTGGCTCTGGATAAAGTGCAACAAAAGGGAATATCCTTAGAAATAAATGATGTTTTATGTGTATAAGTAATGGTCAATATGACCTCAAAAGAACAAGATTCAATATATGAATACTCTTACTTTGAGCTTAATTTTCTCTCTACTCATTTCTATTGCTTACATCTTTAGTGGTTAGAAATTTCCATTATAGACAAGACCTTGATATAGCTCATTCAGTGAGTATGGTAAGTAGATACATGGATAACCCAAGGATGGCACATTACCAGGCAGTTAAGTAGTTACTAAGATATCTGAAGGGATTAATAGATACTGGTATGCTATACAAAAGACTAGAGGAGTCTGCTAGTCGATGGGGTATGGTGATGCAAATTATCATGGAGATTTGAATGAGAGAAGGTCAAGTACTAAATACATTTTCACTTTAGAGGGAAGTTGACACTACTACAAATATTAGCTTTAATGATAACATGGTAATGGTTTTAATGAAAGGTCTCTTAAACCTGTCATTGAAAAATAGGAGTGGAAGTTTTTTTTACTTTTTGATATTATGATAGGTTTTAAATAACATGTCATCCTATACTTGTCTATAATGATAAGTAATTTTTAAATATGTCAAAATATTTTTACCACTTTAATTCAATTATTTTTACATTCACATTATTACCAAAATACCATGTTATAACTCTAATCTAAATCGATTTCCACAGCCTCTCCCTCAACTCCATCTCTCTCTCTCAATGCCATCTCAAAAATAGAAAAATAAGGGTTGCCGATTAGCTTCTCTAGAGCTCGTCGGCACAACCATCAGAAGAGGAGAGAGCCCCGAGCTGTGGTTGTATTTTGGTCATGATAACCATCGAGGAACATAGAGCTAAGGTCGTGACCTTCGTCACGAGCTTCATTGCCACAACCATTGAAGAGCATATCTAGGTTCGCGATCCTGGTCACCACAACCACCAAGCTAAGGTCCCGAAGAAGAGAGATAGCGTCACGAGCCTCGTCACTAGAGCCACCGAGCTAGGGTTGTGAGTCTTGTCACCACATCCATCGAGCTAGGGTCTCAAAGAACAAAGGTAAGGGTTTCATTATCAAATTCTTCTATAATTTGAGTGATTTTTGTTTGATTTTGTGATTTTTAAGTTTTTCTGAGTCTATTAGGGTTTGTGTAATAACATGTAATGTGTTTAATTTATATTCTATTCAACTTAAGTTACCTTTTTCTTTGCTTCGTTTTGATGTTTAGAGCTAGTTTATTGATAATGCCTGTGTAAATGCTTGAAGATGAATTAATGTGGAAAATCTTGTTGCTTGGCTATGAATATTACCATGCCACTATTAAGATGGTTTCGTTCGTATGCAACTTTATTTGCAATTGGGTGTTTTCTATTTGAACTTTTCCACGATTTTCTTGGCATTTTTTAATCAGAATCTGGTTTCATATGAACATAGTTGATTCACTTAATCTGAGGATTATTTGAAAGTTTCTAATGTTGTAACCACCTGAAAATGTTGAGTCAAGGAGACATGGATTTGGTAGAATAATATATTGAACAAGTTTTGATAGGGCAATTAAGATGAGTTCTTGAGAATAACCTTGAGAAGTTTATATACCTATTTTCTAATTGTTTAGAATTAACAAAAGAACTCAAAATGCTTAAGAAAATAGCAGCTACGTCCAAATAATGTTGGGGACGCTGTTATGAGTGGACAAAAGTGGTTCGATGAGAATAACACCCACTACATTTTTCCCGTTTGATCAATGTTAGATGCTAGAGCTATGGAAACCTTCACCAGTTAGATATTTTTTGTCTATAAGAGAAGGTTCTATGTTGTTTCAGGTAAATAAATCACGGCTTGAAGTAGATGGCTCTGTTGGTGATGCCCTTGAAATGCACCATGTTGAAGGAGCATTTGTGGAAGCAGTATTGTAAGTTCTAAAGAGAAAGTCAAGTTTGAATTCCATCACGTATAAACAAACATATATTATACATACTTATGCTGCCTTTGCTATTAAGTTGATATCACATACATAAATCTTGTCATTCAAAAATTTGTTCTTGGTATAAGATGTAGGACACACATTTTTATCAGAATAACGAATACACGCATTATCTTATGGAGTAGCTTGATGTTTTCCAAAAGAAAAAAAGTTGAAACTTTTATATCTTGATATAATGTACGGTTTTTGTTTCCATAGACCAAATTCAAAATCTCCCCCTCAAGATATATTATTAAAGTTGGAGTAGGATTAAACCTATAAGGAACTATCTCCAGAGAGGTCCATGTTTGTCTTTACTCTTGGTTTATCAAGGTTGCAGTGTTCCCTACTGATGAATGGGCTTGTCTTTGATCCTAGTGAGGTATTCTTTGATAAGTTACATATGTACCTGTCATTTATAATCAAATGATGCACTTTATTTTTGAATTGCCACTTGATTATTTTCATTTTTTGCTTCAGTTCTATTTTGAAGTTCTGTATAGATTTGACCTATCTTAGACCTTGAAACACTATATGCTTGATATTTATATTTTTACTTGAGAAAAGATAATTTCCTTAGTGTTTATATAATTTGATTTTTGTTTAGGAACCTCGTTCGCTCAAGTAAGGTTTGAATTTGTTCATTTTCATGTGTGTAATATCTCTTAAATGCCTTACTCTCCCTTTCCACATTATCTGGCTTATATTCAGATCAGGAATCTCTTATGAACACCATAAACCATGAGCTTCCCAAAATACAGGAACAATTTTATTATGTTCATATAACTTCACACACTGATGTGCTGGAAAAGTTCTTATCAGAAAGTGGCATCATTCGCTATAACCCATAGGTGTTTGTTAGATATACTTTTTCAAAGAAGTACTTGAGGATAAATGCTAGATTATCTGATGAGTCCAATTTTTGCTGATGTAGATTATTACCGAAGGCAAACCAAGGTTTGTATCTCTGTTGGCATCCATTATGGGAGGGGAATCTGTGTCTTGCATTCTCCAGAAAGTGAGACATTATTTCTTGTTGAAATGTTAGCTTAGTGCTTATTATCTGTTGTGTCATGCACTTCTTTGCTTTGCTAATGTCATTTTTTTGTTTTGACCAAACCAACAACTGATGATTTAAAGCATGTGACCCATCTTCTTGTTAATGTTGCATCAATAAAAGGGATAAAGTTGCTCCATGAAGGCTTACACTACCTGGTTATTAATTTTGATCACGAGCTAATTTATTGTCTGAATACTTATTTTGTGATCAGTCATTACCCAAATCTTTTCCTTTATTATCATACCACCTTTATCATCAATATTTATCTTCAATTGTATTCTCCAAAAATGCAGAGAGGAGGGACTAAACTTGCTCGTACAGGCTTCCGTGCTAATCATGATAATGGTGTACCTCTACCTAGTTTATTTTTCATGAAAGTGTTTGAAATTAGTACATCCTCACACATGTTTATTTTTACTTAATTCTTTATAATGATCAATTGAAATTGGAAGCCCAACTATAAAATTAAGTCTGAGTAAACCGTAAAATATTGAATTAATGAAAGAGAATCTAGATTTACAACACACGTGCGCGTGTGTGAAAATGTTTACAATCTGTTAATTATCTTCTGTTATATGATTTTTGTGCAGTCATAAGAAGAAGGTAGTAGATTTTCTAGAATAGGTGTGTTCATTTTATGAGCATATGCTTGCATCGACAATAGCAGTTGAAAGCACTCAAAAGTTTGTCGAGAAAGTTTGTGAACTTGGCAACTTGCGGAGGCTAATGGTTTGCCGTCTAGGGCTTATAGGTCTGCCATTTCTGATATTCCAATTGAAGAACTGAAAAAATATTTGAGCAAGGTAATGCCACTAGTTGACATTGGGCATCCTAGCCCTGCGCTTAACTTCTTAAATTTTTATCTTTTCATTTAGTCAGTCTAATATGGCCAATTTTTTTATGAGTTTATCATCTAACTTTTTTGGAAGATGGCTGTCTTCGGGGTAATGTTTAAATGAGGAAATGAATTGAAAATCTTTGTATCCTATAAGCTTGGAAATTAGTTCATGGGAAGGCAGGTTTTTACCTTTCCCCGTCATTAAAGGTGCTTTTGCGGCAACTATAATGAAGGGCAATCCCTGTCATTAAAGGTGTTTTTGCGACACATTTTGATGACGATTTTTGATAAAACGAGTTTTGATGACAACCCGATAAATGTCAGTCACATCCTTATCATTAAAAAGTTTTGATGACGGATTTTCACCGTCATCTAAACCTTATTTTGTAGTAATGTGAATCAACTGGAAACCTTAGCTTCTATCCATAGTACCTTGTCTACTATAGAACCAGAATACATTGCTATGACAGACCGTGTAAAAGAAGCTCTATGGGTTAAAATAATGATTTCAGAATTGGGAATTTCAGAGAACATCCTAATAGTCTTATGTGACAATCAAAGTTCAATACATCTCTCAAAAAATCCAGTTCACCATGAAAGAACAAAACAAACCGATCTTAGATTACATTTTGTTAGATATGTCATATTTTTAATGGTGCACTGACGATTGAGAAGGTTTCCACAGCTGATAATCTAGCAGACATGACTACAACGGTGGTACCTGTAACTAAGTTCAATCATTGCATGAACTTAGTTCAGGTTTCATGCAACAAAACCTAAAGAGAAGCAGTTGAGCTGCTGTGCGAGGGATATCAAGTGTTGTTAGAGTTAAGGTGGAGAATTGTGATATAATGACTCTACAATACTCTTGATGATGTGGCAAATGCGGACTATAGCTTTTTTATTTCACTCTATACGTGCATGGTCACTTTATAGACTCTTTATTATTGCCTTTATGCTTTATTTAGTTATGCTACCTAGCTAAAGTTTGTTTGATTAATGTGATTGGCTTATATCATTGTCATTGTAGAAGAGAATAAAAACGGAAAGTGCAGGTGTGAGAGAGATAATGAGGAGAGAATCAATCTTAGCTAAGGTCATTTGTACCCGAGGGTTTGCATCAAATTTAGTGAGTTCCTCATAATTTGATTCATTTTTTATTCTTGAATTGTTGTATGACTCAGGAACTGTAATATTTTTTGCCATCTCAAGATAACAATAGCTCAACAGTAGATGTAGATCATATAGATCGAACCACAATAATTTCTTCTTATTCTCAAACCTCTAAGACACGGACAACGAGAATTAATTATCGGGGATAGGAAGGCCGTCAAAGAGGATTAACTATGAAAGATAAGTGGGTATAAGAAGTCATGTTGCCGATATTTATCAAGTTCTAAATATCCTTGAAATTCTTCCATTTGAAATTAGATTTGAACCAGGGATAATATAAAGAATTTATTTGGTTATGAAATGATACATAGTGCGATCTCTATGTTAAACTTGTTTTACTGCAGAAGCCATGATCTGTTCTTAGTTTAAATACTTTTCACAACACCTATCATTGTGGATTAATTGATTATATTGTAGAAGTGATTTTTGTCTATGATTTTTTCTTTGTTACTAGGTTCGCACGCTTCTTACTTATTAGTTCTCCTCTGTACAAAAACAAAAAAGCAAAATAACAAATTATTAAATGGTTAAATACACACTATTCATGTTTTTGTTATATAGTTTGCAACTGCTATTGTTTTGCCGGGGGGTCATCTTTACTTGTAGATGACTTGATATCACTCTTCATCCTTTCATATTTTGTACTATGAATTGTTTAATCCTGGCAAGAACAAAAAGCTAATGATATTATATTTTTTTATAGCGTGAAACATAAAAGTTGATTGGAAAGTATCTTACCTTTATTATCTTCAATCTAAGTGTTTTCACCGTTGGGTAAAATATAAGCAATTCATTTCACCATCTAAGTCAAATGTTCCAATTGAAGGTATCTCTTTTACAAACAAATGAAAATCTAATATTGAATCACCTAAATCATCATCAATAATTTTTTACTAATCTATCCAACACTATACCAAAACAATCCTAAAACTATTCTAAAACTATCCTCAAACTAGACAGATACTTACCAAACTATCAAGAAACTATGCCAAACTATCCTAAATATATATTATTCAAAGTCCACTCTATTCGTATTTCATCAATCTTTCCCTCACTAAAAGAAAATTGACATATTGTGACGGTTAAATCGCGACGGTAGGTCAAACCGTGATGAAATCAAACATGATAGTTTTTTTACCGCGGTTGGTCAAACCGTCACGATATGGTGATTTATGGTTAACATCCCCTTTCACTTGAGAGGAGGATCTTAAGGTACATAGTGAGGAAACAACAGTAAGTGAGAAGCTACTGCTTCTCATCAGATTTCCCATCTCAGCAAAGTACTGATAAAGAAAGTAAAGAGATGCAATTAGGAAGTTAGCCTTGTTCCTCACTGTAATTGTGTAGTTATACTTAATTATTTCCAATTCTGTGTACACAGCCAATAGAAGGCTTTATTCGCTGTGATCAGTGTACTGTGTGTATTCATTCTCTCAATAATACAAATTACTCTTTAGAGGTTTTCTTTTCTAGTTTTAGGAGAATCGGAAAAGAAAAATACAGCGTTGTTAAATAAAGTAAAAAAATTGGAGAAATTATTTTTAGAAATATACAATGATAAAAAGTATTATGACTTTTACACAGAATTGATATTACTGAAATAAATAAATAATTTGGCTTTTATTATATTACGTTAAAAATAATTTAAAATCCATTATTATCGTCGGTTTCATTTGGTTCTAATGAATGAGATTAATTTGTCAATAAAATAGCGAATTGCTATATTAATTTGATATATAAAAGACTTAACTATGAGTCTATCCCATAATATGATAGAACACTTAACATAAAGTTAGTATTGAGGATAGTAGTGGCTAACTAATGTAAATATGTTAAGCTTGTTAAGCTTATTCTCTAAGATTGTTTAGCTTCTCTTGTTAGTCTCTACGTTTTGAAGATAGGAGGTTAGTTAAAGGAGTTAGAATGCTGTTATCATATCAGCAACCTCTCCATGCATCTTCACGCAACTTCCTTAATCCTCTACTGCCTTCTTCTCGACTAGCCTTTCTCTTATATAAGGCTTGGTCGCTTTTTGTTAATGATGATGCAATAATAATAAGAAAGTACAATTCATAAACTTCTCTCTAGTTTTACATGATATCAGAGCAAGAAGAAGGAAAAACGTCCATGGCTGAATCAAATTCTACCAGAAGCAGTAGCACAACAAACAATACTACAACCACGAGAATTTTTTTTCCAATACTCTAAACAGTGCAATCTCTGTGAGGTTGGATAGGAACAACTACGTGCTATGGAGGTCTCAAGTGATAGTTGCAATCTTGGGACATGGATTGGAGGACATTGTGTTTAATCATGAATAAAAGTCATAAAAAATGCTAGAAAATGGAACAATAAAACCCGGAATTCAAGAATTGGGTAAGGAAAGACCAACTTTTGCTAAGTTGGATGAGATCTTCTATGACATAAGGAGTGGTAGAAACAATTACTCAATATATGTGTTCAGAAGATGTATGGAACTCATTAGAAAGGAGCTTCGCAAATCAATATAAAGCAAGGTTGATTCAGTTGAGAGGATCTTTACAAGGTACAATAAAAGGAAACTTATAATTTTTTTTTATTTTTGTGATAAAATGAGGAGTTTTGTTGATAGTTAACTGCTGTTGACAACTAATTTTAGAACCAGAACTGGTAATGTATATTGTGAATGGACTAGGATCTGAGTATGATCCTATGGTAGTAATTATAACATTTAAGAACTGAGCATCTTTGTGTTGAAGAAGTTCAATCTATATTAATGTGCTATGGAAGAAAATTGGAGAAGTAAAGGGCTGAAAATGAGAACAACATCAAACCTTGTGTTAATATGGTTTCTAGTACAGGAAACATGAAGTTTTTTAATGGGAACCAAAATTTTAGTCAAAATCAAAACAAAAGAAGAATTATACAAGAAATGGACCACAACAGTTTCAAGGCAATAGAGGAAATTTCAATGTTAGAAGAGGTGAGAGATGAGGAAATATGGCAGTTTTAATGGCAATCAAATTATCTGTCAGGTTTGTGCAAAACCTGTACACTTCACTTCAGTTTGTTACAATATGTCTGAAAGAAATCAAGTAGGAATTTCTTCTCAAGGAAATGTTTTTTTTTTCAAATGGTTATTCTTGTTCAAATAATTTTCTGGTGGAAATGGACGTGCTGCATATATGGTATCTCCTACAGCCTATGTGTCATCTCATGATTCAACACGTGATATTGCTTGGTATGCTGACAATGCAGCAACCAACCATGTAACAACAGATCTCAACAATCTCAGTTTTGCTCAAGAGTATTCTGGTGGTCAAAGGCTTGTTGTTGGAAATGGTAAGACATTCATTATCTCTCATGTAGGTTCAGCTTTATTGCCTCATAAACATTACCCTTTGAACTTAAACTCTTTACTTTGTGTGCCTGAAATAAAGAAGAACCTAAATAGCATTTCAAAATTGATTCAAGATAATGTTGTATTTGTTGAGTTTCACTCTAATGTCTGCTTTGTGAATGACAAAGTTTTAGGGAACAAGCTGCTCAAAGGAATTCTTAAAGATTGATTATACCTATTGACGTGTCCTTCATATCTGTCTCCTTCTATGTTTAGTAGTTGTATTCAGTCTGTTTACCCTTTGAAAATAAGATCTCATCTCATTTCTAGAATCCTTCTTTTCAGTCAAACATATAGTAGTTGCATACTGAGTTCAAATCAGAAATTGTGTACTTCTGATATGCCAAAATTTACAGATTCTACAATTTGAAAAATTTCTTCATGTAAAAGTGTTCTCACTGATAATAAAATTTTGTTCAATGTTCATGTTCCTGTCTCATCTTCTTTTCAATCTGATATGAATAATTCTGATTCTTTGAGCATAAACACTTGGAAATTAACTACTTTACACACTTCAATTACTAGTAATGTGAATATATGACATAAAAGGCTAGGGCATTCAAATCAAAACGTGTTAAGACATGTTCTTCACAAAGAAAATATACCAATTTCAAACCAATAAGTTCAATTCTGTACCGCCTGCTAGAAGGGTAAAAATCAACCTTACCCTTTCCTATTTCTCAAACCCATACCTAAAAACTCTTAGAAGTTATCTATAGTGACTTCTGGGGTCCAACACCAAAATCATCTAAGGAAGGTTTTAGATATTATATAAGTTTCTTGGATGATTACAATAAACATTCAAAATTTTCAAACTACTTGTAGAAAACTAGTTTGACAGTCACATCAAAACTCTCCAATCAGATTGAGGAGGTGAATTTAGGTATTTTCTATCCTTCTTACAAGATAATGGTATTCATTTTAGACATCCATGTCCATATATACATGAGTAAAATGGTTCTATAGAAAGAAATCATAGACACATTTATGAAACTGTCCTTCCCTTACTGGCTCAAGCATCAATGCCTATATACTTTTGGTGGGAAGCTTTTTCCGGCCTTTTCTTCACCTTATAAATAGACTCCCCATACCTGATCTCTCTATGATTTCACCTTACCAAAATTTGCTAAATCAAACACCTGTGTATAGCCTTCTTAATATCTTTAGATGTGCTTGCTCTCCTCATCTTAGGCCATATAATGCACATAAAGTTGATTTTCACACTGATTTATGCATTTTTATGGGTCATTCTGTCAATCATAAATGGTATAAATATTTACACTCTTATGGTAGAATCTATATATCCAGAAATGTCATCTTTGATGAGCCACTTTTTCCCTTCCGGTAAATGTTTGCAAAACAATTACTTTCTTCACCTCACATCACTCCTCATGCTTCTTGGTCTTCTAGTTTTCCTATTATGCATGTAAATGTCATGAACACGACTCATCACTCATGTGTCAACAATAGTTCAACTTTGAGTCCTAGTGCAACAGATATCTCTGCTACATCAAATTCTTCAAAACAGATTACCGGTGGAAATGATGCAAATTAGGCAGAATCTGGAGCTATTATACCTTTTGATCCACCCTCTATAAATCCTTTTCTAATCATTGATCTGTTGGAATAGGCGTCACGCGGCAGAGGCATGGCTTAAAAAAATTAAAAATTTATCGATTGAAAACAAAAACAATTGCGACGCCACGGTTATAAAAAAGTTTTAAATGAAAAAATATTTTTTTTCTCATCGGATCCGTGATATATCTATACGTTAAATCTAAGACATATAAAGATAAGAGTTATACCTCTTGTAGTCTTATCATGCGTCCTTGTAAACAACGAACTTGTAATCCCATGAACAACGGACTGCGAGATCTACACCAAGATCTTTCAAGTCAATTCTCAAATACACTAGGACGAGTGTGTGAACACTTAGAATAAATCAAAGACACTTTTCTATCTCTAGATGTACTCAACACATGGGATCAAGAGATCTGAAGAAGGTCTATTATGAGACAAAACTCTGAGAGAATTAGAAAAACTCACAAATCTTTATGATTAATCTTTAATCACACAATTGGACATACTGAGGCCAATAGAGTAATATTTATATGTATATTCTAGGTCAAGGCTCATCATATTTTTAAAGATTTACAAAATAATAATTTAATTATAAATGTGTCATTATAGTGGGATCCACTGTAATTGAGCAACACTGACGTGTCACACGACAATTCAGCATGCCGTGTAGAACTATAGTAGTGCCTCACAACATTACATAGTCACGCCATCACTGTAGTGCCATGAGGCACTACAGTGTGCCATGTGTCATTGTAGTGTCGTGTGGTACTACAGTAACTCATGTTAATCAATAATTCAAAAATCAGTGATTGACATGTGACAGTCTAACATGCCCCGTTGCAATTTTCCCAAATTTATTATTTATTTTAATCAGATAATTATCTAGATATTATTAGTTAATTGAAGAATATCAAGAGACATGGAAGAAATAGAGAAGAAAGGGAGAAGGAAGGCAGAGAGAAACAGAAACAAAACGAAGATGATTCACATTGACTTCAACAGTAACAAACAAACTAAATACAAGAAAGGGAGCTAAGGGATAAACACGAAAGGACTAAACTACACCTAACAACTAACAATAATTACCTCACTTAATATCCTCCCTCAAACTTATCCCAGGACTAAGGATAAGTTTGTCCTTGAGAAAAGTAAATTGAGGAGAGGATAAAGGTTTGGTAAAAAGATCTGCAAGTTGTAATTCAGAAGGTACATGTCTAACAAATAAGTCCTTTTTCATAACCCTCTCTCTAACAAAATGGTAATCAATCTCTACATGCTTAGTGCGTGCATGAAGAATAGGATTAGCAGCTAAAGATATAGCTGATGTGTTATCACAGTATAAGATGGGAGCCTGAGACTAATACACATGGAAGTCGAGTAAAATATGTCTTAGCCAACTGAGTTCTGCTACAGTGTTGGCTAATACCTTGTATTCAGCCTTAGTTGATGATCTGACAGTAGTAGCTTGCTTCTTCGCACTCTAGGAAATTGGATTTGAGCCCATGATGTAACATCCTTAACTAAAAATGCCTTATTGATTATAATCTAGTAAGTGTTACCCTCTTTAACGTTATTTAAACATTAAATATGAAAATGTAGCTTAAATTTAAAACATAACCTAATCAAATCTTTTAATTTAAATTTATCAATATTAAATTCAAAGTGCTAAAAAAAATTAACAGCGGAAACATAATCAATTAGCAACCATTATTTTAAAGCCAAAACATTAAATTGAAGAATAATTAATCATAAAGCATTGTCTAAAGTCTTTATTTAAAACATTTTACTGAGTCAGATTCGCCCACAAGACGTCATCTTGCAAATTACTCATCACCTGAAAAGTTTAAGGAAAAAGGAATGAGCTAAAGCCCAATATGTAAAATCTTACACATACTCAGCAAACAGATACGCATCCAATTCCATTTTAAAACATTTTTGTTAGAAATATACTATTATAGATCCTTTATAACTTTATTACCTTTGTTTTCGTTTTACACCATTCATTACTTTCTTTCCATGTAACCCTGTCGCATTCTTTTCTTTAGTATTTTCATTTGCATTCATTTTTTCTTTATTCGCGAGCTCATTTGTGTAGTGTTTAGCCAATCAGAGGTAGTGGGCTGTTACTACGGATTCTGTTTGACTACCAGGCCCTAATAGTATCATCCGTTCATATTATATCATTGGACAAGCCAAACGATCATTCATTCACATTATATCGCTGGACAAGCCAAACAATCATCCATTCACATTAACCATTGTCGGGTCCACACGTCCCCCGCGTCCCATTTCTCACTCATGTCTTTCATGGCATAAACACACACCAGGTGGTTAGACTTTTATTTAATTGATCATATTCATACTATAAACCTTCATGTATAAGTGTGATTTTATTAACATTACAATACAAATACACCATAGATAACATAATAAAATTACAATTAAACATAATATCAAGCGAGAGCATAATGATAAATCAATCTAGCAACGAAGTTTACAAACATGAAAGTATTCGTAAAATTCTACTTACCTGACGTCATTAGTAAAACTAAATGTATAGAGAATGCTTCGAGGGGTCAATGCTCAAAGTGCTAAAACTATTAAATTTTACACATTAAAATGTTTATCGATTTCACATAGCCATTAAATTGAAGACAACTACAATAAAAAAATAAATGGAGCAAAACATCTTTCGGCATATACAATTTCTATGAGAAAACTGAAAATTTTCCAAATTAAGTAGACTTAAAGCTCAAAGATATATTCTTTAAGAGGAGAACATGATAACTAATCCTTCATAAGATCTAGAGCCTTTCAATTCAACATACATTTCTTCAAGGTCGGTCTATAGCAAAACAATAATAAACATGAACTCGTTGCTATATGGATTATGTCTTAAGCATGAGAATCAATTTCTTTTTTTCTTCTTTACTCATTGAATCTCCTACATGTAGTGGCAATAAAATATGTTGTCAAGCTACATAAAGAAAACACAGCCTCAAATCCTATGACAAACAATTAATTTTCTCTTTAGACGTTAACTTGGCCAAACACTAAATTAATCAAAGCATATTAGATATAATAACTTTATAATCTAGCTTGTTCACGTACTTACAAAAAGATTAACATTTCTCCTTTCTAATATTCAAGCAATAGAGTATGTATGTGATTACCATGCATGATGAATTTCTACACATAAAAAGGTTGAAGGGAAACTTACCAAGCCCACACTTGATCTCTACTGAAGACAAATTACAAAATTCTAGGTTGTTGGACAAGCAACGCAGCAAAATTTGTTCAGTATATGAAGAACAATGAGACTAAAATATGTTGAAAATATAGTGAGTATGGCTGTAAAGTTACAGCCAAAGGAGAAAACTTCCACTCTCTTAGACGAAGACTCAAAGTATCAAAAGGCTTTGATTGTTTGTTTTTTTCCAGAGAACCCACCAAATGAAAGATAAAGAGTATTTAAATGGCTCTAAGGTAACTAGGGTTAGGATTTAGAGATAAGAATCTGATTTGAATATATATATCTTTTAATAGATAAAAAAATTGACTACAAATTAGGAAAGTGGTGTAACTGTTTTGACTTTCCTCTTTCTTAATCTTTAGTCCTCTTTTTAGGCGATAATGGGAATTTAATTCCTAAATAACAAGACAAATATTAGACATAAGTACATAAAATGTAGGGCTATTATTTTACTAAATATAAATATATGCATAATTACTCAATAATGATCATTATACATAAAAAATTATGAGAAATAATATCAATTATTTCAAAATTTAGCTTTGGCACATTTTGAGTCGTTATGACTCCTCGAAACGTTTCTCTGCAAAACATCAATTAATTTATTTCAAGCATTAAATTAGATAACATGGAGAATTAAATATATAATCATGATAATTTGATGCACAATTAGTAATTAAAAGCAAAATTAGTTGGGGTGTTACAATTCCCCCCACCTAAAAATAATTTCATCCTCAAAATTAAAATATACCAAACAAATGTGGATGCTTGACATGCATCTCATCCTTGCGCTCCTATGTCACTTCTTCTACTACATGATATTTTGATAACACCTTGACTAAATGAACCTTCTTTTGTCTTAATTCTTTTTTCTCTCGGTCCAGAATCCTAATGGGTGCTTCTTCGTAGGTATGATCTTGGCAGAGGTCTAAAGGGTCGTAGCTAAGGACGTGAGACGGGTGAGGAAGATACTTCCTTAGCATCGAAACATGGAATACATTATGAACTCCCGACATTGCTGGCGGCAATGCAAGTCGATAAGCTAACTCTCCTATTCTCTCTAATATTTCAAAAGGTCCTACAAAGCGGGGACTTAATTTACATTTCTTCCCAAACCTCAAAACACCTTTCATAGGAGCGACCTTAAGAAATAGTTTATCGCCAACAACAAACTCCAATGGCTTCCTTCTTTTATCTGCATATCTCTCTTGTTTACTTTGAGAAGTTTTCATTCGCTGTCGAATCTTTTCAACTATACCAATCATTTTCTAAACAATCTCAGGGCCCAACAATTTTCGTTCTCTGACTTCATCCCAATGAATAGGTGATCAACATTTTCTCCCGTACAACGCCTCATAAGGTACCATACCAATTGTAGCTTGATAGCTATTATTATAAGAGAACTCGACAAGAGGTAATATCTCTTACCAAGTGCTCTGAAAATCAATAACACAAGCTCTCAGCATATCCTCAAGGGTTTGAATGGTTCTTTCTGATTACCTATCAGATTATGGATGAAAAGATGTGCTGAACCGCAACTGCCATTGCTGTATGCAAGCTTTTCAAGAAAGTAGAAGTAAACTTCAAATCACGATCAGACACAATTGACAGTGGAACTCCATGAAGGCTTACTATTTTTTGCACGTACAATTGAGCATACTGCTCCATCTTGTAGGTATTTTTGACCGGAAATAAGTGTGCTGACTTCATAAGCCGATCCACAATTTCCCAAATAGAATTGTAACCTTTCAAAGTCTTCGGTAGCCCCAAAACAAAATCCATACAGATGTGCTCCCACTTCCACTCAGGCATCATAAGTGGTTGCAGAAGACCAGAAGGTCGCTGATGCTCAGCCTTAACCTGCTGTCACGTAAGACAATGTTGTACATAGTCTGCTACATCTTTACTCATCGAAATCCACCAATAATGTTCCCTTAGACTCCGATATATCTTCGTACTTCCTAGATGAATTGAATATGGAGTGTCATGTGCTTCACTCAAAATTTCTCGTTTTAACTCCGCATTGTTTGGTACTACCAATCTACCATCATAACAAAGAGCTCCATCAGTAGTGATGACGAAGTCAGTACGTTTACCATCTTCCACCTTTGTTCGAAATTGCAAAAGTTGTGGATCGTCCACTTGTCCGGTCTTAATTCTTTCAAAAAGAGTTGGACAAACCGTCAAAATAACGAGATAACCAGAATCTTCTCGAGGAAAAATTTCCAATCCAAATATCTGAATCTCCCTTAACAATGGTTTCTGAATAACTTGCAAACAAGCAATATAACCTGAATTCTTTCTACTCAAAGCATCCACTACCACATTAGCCTTGCCCGTGTGATAATTGATTTCATAATCATAATCTTTGACAAGTTCTAACCACCTTCGTTGCCTCATATTCAACTCATTCTGTGTGAAGAAATACTTGAAAATTTTATGATCAGTGAAGATTTCACATCTAACCCCATAAAGGTAGAGTTTCAAAATCTTCAACGCAAACACAACCGTTGCGAGCTCAAGATTGTAGGTAGGGTAATTCTTTTCATAATCTTTTAGTTGTCTTGAGGCATAAGCGATCACTTTACCATGTTTCATAAGCACACAACCAAGACCCTTCTTCGAAGCATCACTGTAAACGACAAACCCTTCATTACTTACAGGAAGTGTTAAGACTGGGGAAGTTGTTAAACGCACCTTCAACTCTTGGAAACTCCTTTCACACTCCTTGGACCATTAGAATTTCACATTCTTCCTCGTTAGCTGAGTTAATGGTGAGGAAACTTTTGAAAACCACTTCTTTGGATATGATGTGCCCCAAAAATGATACCCTATCCAGCCAAAACTCACATTTCTTAAATTTGGGGAATAACTCCTTCTCACGGAGGGTTTCCAGCACCGTCCGAAGGTGTTGCTCATTCTCCTCCTTAGAGCGAGAATAAAATAGAATGTCATCAATAAATACAATGATGAATTGATCCAAGTACTCCTTAAAAACACAGTTCATAAGATCAATAAAAGCTGTAGGGGCATTCGTCAACCCAAACGACATTACAAGGAATTCATAATGCTCATATCAAGTTCGGAACGCAGTTTTGGGAATATCTTCTTTTTTAACTTTCAATTGGTGATACTCAGAACACAGATCAATCTTGGAAAAATAACTTGCATTTTGAAGTTGATCGAACAAATCTTCTATTCTCCGTAGTGGGTACCTATTCTTGATAGTCACCTTGTTCAATTCGCGGTAGTTGATACACAACCGCATTGTTCTATCCTTCTTCTTTACAAATAAAACTGGAGCATCCTATGGCGAAAAACTAGGTTGAATAAATTTCTTATCCAATAGTTCCTGCAACTGGTCTTTGAGTTCCTTAAGTTCAGAAATAGCCATTCAATAGGGTGCTTTAGATATAGGGGTTGTACCAGGTAGGAGATCAATAACAAAGTCAATTTCCTTATTTGGCGGTATGCCTGGTATATCCTCGAGAAACATGTCAACAAACTCATGTACAATTGGTGCATTTTCTATAGAAGGGCCTTCTTCCGGTAACTCTATCAATGATGCTAAGTACCCCATACATCCTTTATTCAGCAATCATCGAGCCTTCATAGCTAAGATAAAATGACTATAAGGTTTTGACTTAGCCCCCACAAAATAAAAACTGGGAACTCTAGGGGGTTGAAATAACACTTCTTTTTCATGGCAATCAATAGTTGCATAGTGCTTTGCTAACCAATCCATCCCCAAAATAATGTCAAAGTCATGGACATACAAGATTATAAGGCCGGCTGACAGTATGTGCTCTTCCATCACTAATGGATAGTCATCTATATACTCGCCTCCAGGATCTTCCCGAAGGTGTAGATACATAAAATGGTGCACCTAAAAATACAAATGGCATCCCTAATTTCTGAGCTAGAAAAGGTTTTATGAATGAATGAGCAGCACCAGAATCAACCAAAATACAAGCAACCATTCCACATACATAAATAGTACCTGAAACAATGGTCGGGGAGTTATCGACGTCCACTTTAGTCATCGCAAACACTCGAGCCTGGGTCTTCTTCTGGTCATTGTTGTTATAGATGTTTCCAACATAATTTTTAGCAAGGTGACCGCGTTTTCCACACCTGAAACATAGAGGCATGATAATTGATTCACAATACCATTATCCTAAAGAAATTTTTCAAAAGAATTACTTGTAAATTCCCCCCTCCATCAATCCTCAAGATTCTTATTTTGGTTGAGAAAAGATTCTCAACGAAGGCTTTAAACATTTGAAAGACTGAAAGGACATCAGATTTATATTTAATAGGGAATAACCAAGTAAAACAAGTCATGTCATCTACAAATAGCACATAGTATCTATGTCCTAGTAGAGAAGTAGTAGAAGAGGGGCCCCAAACATAAGAATGAATAAAAAATAAAGGACTAGGAGAGACAGAGTCAGAAATAGGAAAAGGCAATCTACACATTTTATTAGTAATGCAACTAGTACAAACACATTTATCCAAAACAGAATTGGTATAATTTAAATGTGCGCTACTTAGTATTTGCTTAACAATAGAACTAAAAGGGTGACCAAACCGATAGTGTCAAAGAAGATATGAGTTTTTGGACCCAAGAAAGGAAACTTTGGCTTTGGACAGAGAGGTTGGGATGGGGTATAAGCCATTTACCCTTTGGCCTTTATGTAGAATGTGGCATGTGGATTTGTCCTGTATCCAGAAAAAGTGAGCATAAAAAATAAAGAGACAATTGTGAATAAGACAAGATTGGTTCACAGATAGCAAATTATTAGATAAATGAAGAACACAATATACTTGAGGCAAACGAAAAGAATTAAAAGAAATAGTAAGCATGCTAGAACCTGTATGGAAAGTTGGAAGTGATTGACCATTTCCAACTGAGACACTCTCATCACCAGTAAACTCTGAAGCAATAAGAAGGTTGTTCAAGTATGGCGCGAGGTGTGAGTTACACCGTGTATCAGCTAACCATACCTGAGGGTCTTGATGATGTGTTCCCTGGCTCATGGCAGTCATGTCAGAAAGAGTGGGTGAATGACTTCTTCCTTAATAGGAGAAGTTCATCCTGTGGAAGCAATCCACTGCGGAGTGCCAAAGTTTGTTACAAATTTGGCACTGAATTCTAGTTCCTTGACTAAAATCTTGATTGGCTGAGATGAAATTCTTGACAGATTGTGATGGCTGAGTAGAGGGTGCACCAAGAACTAATGGAAAAGGGGAAGAAGTGGTCTAATGTGGTGAGGTCCTTCCTCCTCGTCCATGATTGTTCCCCTTTCTAGTAAAGGTAGCAGGACGAGCATTATTATGAATAATATTCTGAATTTCTTGCTGTTTGTGTTGTGAATTCAAGTGTTTCCTTCGGATTTGAGAAGAACATGAAGTTCTTCGAGAGAAAAGGTTCGGCCCGTGTACGGATTGAAGTTCTCACAGTATTGTAATCTTGTGGCAGACCGTTGATTGTGTATATTAACACATCTTCATCTTCAATGTTAACCGAGATTGTAGACAGTTTATCTTTGAGAATATATGTGATTTGGTACCTCCACAAGATGAAATCTCATGCGTCGAGGCGAACAGATATCAAGTTGCAGATGTTAGGGAGTAGAAAAATGGGTGAATGTTGAGGAGTTTCAGCCACAGTTTTGATCGAACTAGGGTTGATACAGTCTTGAGTAGAAGATGGTTTCAGTGAGGCTTTAGAACTCGCCTGAGCTACAAATTGAGAGATAAATTGTTCGCATGTTGGTTGAATTTCCTCACGATTGACCATGGCAAGACGTTAGCCCTTCGTGGCTTTGATACCATGAAGAATATCAAGAAACGTGGAAGAAATAGAGAAGTAAGGGAAAATGATGGCAGAGAGAAACAAAAACAAAACTAAGATGAATCACATCGACTTCAACAGTAACAAACAAAATAAATACAAGAAAGAGAGCTAATGGATAAATAGGAAATCACTAAACTACCCCTAACAACTAACAATAATTACTCACTTAATAAAATTAACTTATCTGATCACCCCAATCAACTAACTTATCTGTTAGTTTACAAATAACATATTTAGTTGATTCAAATTTTGAATTATTATCTCATAATAATTTAGCATTATTTAATTTCATAAATTAGATATGATGTCTCACTTATCGATCAACACAAAATTAATCGATATAATTATTTAATTATAATTTCTGAAAATTATATTAATTGATTTAATTTTAATTAATTAATTATACATAATTATCTTATAATTATATACTTACCTCGGAAATTTAATTCATTTCGCAAGCTAGTCATTTTCTCATGTTCTGAAATATTCACTCCATAGACTGTGGAATACATAGGTGGCTTGGAGACCATTGATCCATAATTATAAGCTCAAATAAATCAGATTATTAATTTAACTCTTTAATTAAATAATCTTATTTATTAATTCTATTATTATTCTACTATAAATATGAAATTGCACTATTAGAAATTACATAATATATTTACAAAGTATTCTCATGTAGTCCATTGATATAATTACTTCATGTAATTTTATCCTCCAATTATTGGTTTGTAAAATAGAACTGGTCAAAATTATCGCTTTACCCTTCTAATTATCTATTGATCCTTAAGTACCATTAATTAACTAATAGCAACCAATTTATAATCGTATTATAAATTTGAGCTCAATAACCATTCAGTTGAATTAACATTTAAAGGAACCAATATACAATTCATTAGGAGATCTTGGATTCCAAATCTTATAAGATCGTGTTCTCAGCCATCCATATCACTGAGTCTTCAAACAATAGTCACTAGTATAGTTTACAAACAAACTTTAATGAATGAATCAAAAGATCCAGTAAACATGTATAGAGGTTCATGACTATTTAAGATTCAGACTGATTTACATATGATCATCATTTTTGTGTGTATTAAATATTTATGATAACCGATAAGTTAAGAAAGATATTAATTTACATCAGTCATGTCCTATATAATCTAATTATATAAAATACATTCATTAAGATGTCTATCCACATCAGTGATCCGGATCTAGATCATATGCATTCAAAATGCTTAGTGAACCGTACTAACAACCATTAATTAAAGATTCTTTACTTTAATATGTTACAGACTATTTTATTTATGATCTATGATCTTAATCTTCTCTTACTTATACAAGATCATAATTTCATTAATGAATATAAAATTTTCAGATATTTATATATAAATTATTCAACAATAATTTAAAACAAAAATTATAAGAAAAATGTAATTTCATTAATTTCATATTAAAATTGTCTAAACACATGCCTTGGAGACACTATGCTCAACGTGATCTAAACCCTATCTGTGAGACACAAAACTCACAAAATCCCTCTTATCCACCCATTCAGACAGCTCCTCCTAGTCATCTAATGATTAGTAGGTCTAAAGCTGGTATATCTAAACCAAAAGCCTATTCTACTACAAAACATCCTCTGTCTGTTACCCCATTTCTAGCTGAGCCTAAAAGTGTCAAAGAAGCTCTTTCCAATCCTCACTGGAAGTAAGCAATGATTGAGGAGTATAATGCCTTGCTAAAAACAATACATGGGTTATACTTCCTTACTCTCCTTTTATGCCTTAGTTGGGAGTGAATGGGGGTTTAAGGTAAAATTAAAATCAGATGGCAACATCCTTAAGTATAAGGCAAGGTTAGAGGCCAAAGGCTTCAATCAAACATCTGGGATTTAGTCCTGTGGTAAAACCTACAACAGTGAGATTGATCCTTCATATGGCAGCATCTTTTGGTCGGAGTGTTAAACAACTAGACATAAGTAATGCTTTTCTGAAAAGAAATCTGCATGAATCAATTTATATGATCCAACTAGATGGTTTTTAGGATGTCTCAAGACCTAAGTATGGTTGCTAAAGAAAGCTCTTTATGGACTGAAACAAGCTCTAAGAGCTTGGTATGAGGAACTGAAATCAACTCTGGTACATTGGGGTTTCACTGTATCACTTTAAGATACTTCCTTGTTTATTTACAAAATCTCTACAATTACATTGTTTCTGTTAGTATATGTAGATGATATACTACTTACAGGTAACAATATCATTATTATATGAACAATGTAATTCATGATCTTAATACTTCCTTGTTTATTTACAAAATCTCTACAATTACATTGTTTCTGTTAGTATATGTAGATGATATACTACTTACATGTAACAATATCATTATTATATAGACAACGTAATTCATGATCTTAATAAGAAATTTGCCTTGAAAGACTTGGGACATGTTCACTATTTTCTACGACTTAGAGATCTCTAGAGATTCAATAGGGTTTCACCTCTCTCAATCAAAATATATAGCTGATATCCTAAAAAAGACTCACATGGAAGGAGCCAAACCTTCATCTTCCCCTGCCAGTTCTACTTTGAAACTATCTGAATCAGAGGGAGAGCCATTTGTTGATGTATTATTTAGGAGCACTATTGGTGCTCTTCAATACTTGTCCATGACAAGACCTGATATAGGTTTTATAGTAAATAGGTTAAGTCAGAACCTACATAAGCCAACTACCACATATCGATAAGCTTGCAAAAGAGTCCTTAGATACCTCAAATAAACTCTCGCAGCTGGTTTATACGTCAAATGATCTTCATCAGTCTTTCACATTACAAGAATATTCAGACTTTGATTTGGCAGGAAGCTTGGATGATAGAAGGATCAACTGGAGCTTATATGGTTTACTTAAGAGGAAACTTGATATCTGGGTTTTCTAAGAAGCAAAATGTTGTTTCAAAATCAAGAGTGAATATCGATCCATGGCCAATGCAGCAGCTGAGATTATTTGGATACGAAGTCTGAGTTATCTTTGTCCTTAACTCAGTCTCGAAATCAATATGCTAGACAAGAGCACGTAACATACGGGGCTCAATGGTTGCAAGGTCATCTAGGCATATACTTCATCTGTCTCCACATCTGCTTGAACTTATCAAATCATGAGCATTAGTAATAAGCCTATTGAAAACTTCACTCTAAGTACATAATTAACAACCTTACATGCATGCTCACATTGTAAAGTTGACAGATTAGTTGTGGAGGTAAGCTTGGGTAATTGGGATATGAGAGTCCGCTTCCTTGTTCGTTGACGCAGCAACCTGCTTAAAAAGCATTACGATTAGCTGTTTCATATGAATACAAAAGGTCAATAATTTAGAAATTACACATATTAGTAGTAGAATACAAGCATAATCAGCTATCATGCACTTCGGCCAGTTCTGAATTTAATCTGCATGCTTATCAAATAAAGAAATTCTTTTTTCTATTATCCTATTTAAATTTATTGCATTATTCATATTTTTATTTAAAAAATATTATCAATATCTAAAAATTCATATTTTTTTCTATAACCAGCTCATACAATCTCTAAAACAAATAATTGTGATTTGGCTTAGATGAATTACAGAAACTAACTCATAATGTTTAAAGAGTGAATTAGTGATTCATTGTTCAGCTGGTAGAAGAAAGGCTAGAAAATATTAAATTGAATTATGTTAAAACATAGATTTGCATAATTCATATACTAGTACCTGCTTTCTATGACTGCGGAAAATAAACAACTCGGCTTCCAAGTTCTGGTAGAGAAACAAGAGGACCCGCACAAGCATGCCAAAGCTCAGAATTAAGAACCCTTTTCTCTCCTGCAAAAATTATGTAAAATTTACCATAAAGACTCATGTTCTTTTAGAAAATTTACTGCTGCAATTTGCAAGAAAGAGTAGCTGGATATGAGAAAATAGCCCAACCACAGAATTCCAGTCAAATTAGGGACACAAAAAAATATATTAGTTGGAAGGGAAAAAAATTAAGCAAAATCGACGCTGCTGATTAGAGAAACGAACAAGAGTAGCTAAGAGTTTTTTCTGCTTCTGAAATCAAAAAATGACCCAAAAACAACTTTACCAAGAAAAATCACTCTGGAAACTCGTGGAAAAATCTGTAAACTAAAAACTCACTAGTAAACTAAAAACTCACTTGAAATATTTAACTTTTGTATTTCTCTAAGTTGTGTTTTCCAATGAACTCAACAAAGCCTTTATATAGACTCTACTCTTGCCAAAAAAATTGAAAAGTAATTAAATCTATCACCCCTTGGCTTTTCATCTACAAACCTTTCATCTACAAAAACTCTTGACCTTTTATGTTTCTACTAATTTCTAAATTGTAACTTCTAAATTGTAACTTCTAATTGAAAAAAAACCACTAAAACATAACATTTAATGTTTATTCAACAAAACTCCCCCATAAACTTAAATGCTTCTACCATCCGTCATGCCAATCATTTTCTTGCATTTGTCGAGAAGTACTTTCGGTAGCGGTTTTGTGAAGATATCCGCAACTTGATCCTGACTTGCCACATGCACCAATTCCACACTTCCTTCCTTCACATGATTTCGGATAAAGTGAAAACGAACGTCAATGTGTTTGCTTCTTTCATGGTTCACTGGATTCTTTGCCAACTCAATTGCTTATTTGTTGTCAACTTGAATCACGGTTGCAGCTAGTTGCTTTAGCTCCATCTTGCTCAACAAATTTCTAAGCCATATCGCATGACATACACACCAAGATGCTGCCACATATTCAGCTTCACACGTCGAGAGCGTCACGATCGGTTGCTTCTTTGAAAGCCAAGTAAATGCAGTATCTCCCATAAAGAACACATATCCCGATGTACTTTTCCGATCGTCTATGTCTCCGCACCAATCGCTGTCGGAGTAGCCAACCAACTTGTAATCTTCTGCTTTCGAGTAGAACAACCCGAGTGACACCGTTCCTTGGATGTACCGTAGGATTCGCTTCACCGCCTTCCAATGTGAATAAACCGGCTCCTCCATGAACCGACTTATAATATCGACACTTAATGAAAGATCCGGCCTTGTGCATGTGAGATAGCGAAGGCTTCCTACCAAACTCCGGTATCTACTCGCATCGACACGTTCTCCTCCATCGAACTTCGAGAGTTTTGCACCTGGTTCCATTGGTGTTGATACCGGGTTGCAATTTGCCATCTTGTACTTCTTCAAAATCTCTTTTGCATATGTCTCCTGTGATACAAAAATACCTGTCTCTACTTGTCTAACCTCCAAACCAAGGAAAAACTTCATCAAGCCCAAATCTGTCATCTCAAATTCCCGTGTCATTGTACCCTTAAACTCTTCTATCATCTCATCATTGTTTCCCATAAAAATGAGGTCATCGACATAAAGAGCAACAAATAACACGTTACCTCCATTCTTCTTTGCGTAAAGGGCATGCTCGTAGGGACATTGCTTGAACCCGTTCTCCTTGAAATATGTATCGATACGTGTATTCCATGCCCGCGGTGCTTGCTTCAACCCGTAAAGCGCCTTCTTCAATTTTAGCACCTTCTTCTCTTCTCCGATTTTCATGAACCCGGGTGGTTGTTCGATGTAGACATCTTCTTCGAGCACACCATTCAAGAATGCCGACTTGACATCCATTTGAAATATTTGCCATTTGAATTGAGCAGCTTGTGAAATGAGTAATCGGATTGTCTCCATTCTTGCAACAGGAGCAAACACCTCGTCATAGTCGATTCCTATCTTTTGCTTGTATCCCTTCGCAACAAGTCTCGCCTTGTACCATTCTATCTCACCTTGAGCATTCATCTTTTTCTTGAACACCCACTTCACACCAATAGGCTGACTGCCTTTCGGCAATTCTGCTAGCTCCCATGTGTTGTTGCGGTCAATCGCCTTAATCTCCTCGTTCATGGCAGTTTGCCACTTCTTGTCTCGCACCGCCTCTTCAAAGCTGATATTTTCAGCATCTGCCAAAAGACATACAAGGTGTACCTCATTTGTCGCATCATACAAATCTTGCAAACTTCACATTTTTGGTTGTTGTGGTTCATCTTCATCATCGGTAGTTTCAGAGTTTGTTGGTATACTTGTTGGTGCAATGACTGATGATTCTCCAACGTCGATGATAACCTCCGTCGAATTGTTCCAGTCCCACTCGCTTGCTTCATTTACTCGCACATCACGACTCACCATCACCTTCTTGCTTATCGGGTCGAGTAGCTTGTACCCTTTTGTCTTCTCATCATACCCAATAAAAATATACCTTTTGCTTTTGTCTTCGAGCTTCATTCTTCGTTGATCCGGTACGTGTGCATAAGCCACACTACCGAACACTTTGAGATGAGAAACTGTCGGCTTTTGTCCGCTCCATGCCTCTTGTGGTGTTTGATCATCTAACTTCACATGTGGACATCGATTTTGTACATAGATGGAACATTGCACGGCTTCTGCCCAGAATTCCTTCGGCATCTTCTTGCTCTTGAGCATTGATCGAACCATGTCGAGAATAGTCCGGTTCTTCCTCTCGGCCACACCGTTTTGTTGAGGAGAGTATGGTGCGGTTAGAAATCTCCTTATGCCTTGCTCCTCGCAATACTCCATGAAAGCCGTCGAAGTATACTCGCCACCTCTATCGGATCGTACGGCTTTGATGTGTCTACCAGCTGCCTTCTCCACCATCACTTTGAACTTTTTGAACACCTCGAATGCCTCGGATTTTTCTTTCAGAAAATAAACCCAAGTTTTCCGTGAGAAATCATCGATAAAGGTAATGAAGTACCTTTTACCACTGAAAGATTCAGGGGCGATTGGGCCACATATGTCGGTATGAATCAACTCGAGAGTATGTTTAGCTCGATATTCTGCCTTCTTTTGAAACGAGGTTCTCGCTTGCTTGCCAAGCACACATTCTTCACAAAATTTGCCCTCATAGTCCATGTCCGGCAGCCCGTGCACCATGTTCTTCTTTGCTAACTCTTTTAGACCACCTTGATGTAGGTGACCAAAGCGGAGATGCCACAGCGACGCCTTGTCTTCTACGTTGACTCGCAAACATTTTTCTCGCACGCTTCTCAAATTCAGTTTGTACATCCGATTTCTTCCCATCTCGACTAGAGCAACCAGACGCCCTTGCTTGTCCTTCAAGTGTAGTACTCGGTCTTTTAAAAGTATCGAGTAACCTTTCTCCGTGAGTTGCCCCATACTCAAAATGTTGGTCTTGAGGTCTGGTACGTAATAAACATCTTGGATTGACCCTATTAAGCCATCCTTTTGTAAGTAACAAACCATACCTCGGCCTTTGACCTCCAACTTTGATGCATCTCCAAATGACACATGACCATCTTCAATCTTTTGCATCTCTTTGAATAGGTACTCGTGACCGTACATATGGTTGCTTGCCCCCGAGTCGAGGTACCACAGAGTGCCATTGTTGATGTTGACTCCATTTTGAGCCATCAAGAAAAGGCCTTCATTTTCGTCTTCCAAGACTAGGTTGGTTGTTTCTTCCACCTTTTTATCGGCTCGACAATCTTTTGCAAAATGCCCCACGTTACAACAATTATAACATTTGTCGGAGTTGCAATCCTTCGCATAGTGACCATACTTGTAACACTTGTAGCATTCAATGTTGGAGTAGTTCGACCGGCCGCCTCTTCCTCGACCGCGTCCTCTTCCACGCCAATTTGGTTGGCACGACTGTCCCTTCTCCTTATAGTACCTCTCATGACTGCTGCCTTGACCACCGTGACCATTTTCACGACTTCCACGGCCACGCCCTCGACCTCGGAAATTTTGAGAATAAAATACCTTTTCATCTTTGATTGACGCCTTGGTTTGAAGTGCTTGCTCGAGTGTCTCCTCCTTTTTTTCTCTTCTTACGTTGTTCGTGTGTCTCGAGAGAACCGGCAAGCTCATCGACTGTGAGCGTCGCAAGGTCCTTTGATTCTTCTATTGCGCACACAACATTCTCAAAATTATCGGTTAATGATCTCAAAATCTTTTCCACAACTCGCGCATTGGTTAACGCTTCACCATTACTAATGAGTTGGTTCACCACGGCTTGTACACGCGTGATGTAGTCGGATACACTTTCCGACTCCTTCATCTTCATGCTCTCCAACTCGCCACAAAGAGTTTGGAGACGCACTTGCTTGACTCGGTCGGCTCCTTTGAACACTTTTGCTAAAATGTCCCACGCTTCTTTTGAAGTAGTTGCACCGGAAATCTTCTCAAAGCCCGACTCATCAACGACTTGGAACCATATGTATAACGTCGTCTTATCCTTCGTTCGCGCCTCTTTCAACGCCTTGTTTTGAGCCGCCGTATATCCCGTGGTATTTGTTGGTTCTTCGAAACCTTCTTCGACCACCTCCCATGCATCTTGAAAGCCGAGAAGAGCTTTCATTTGAATACTTCAGTTCTCGTAGTTCACCTTCGTTAGTCGTGGAAGTGGCATTTGACCCGTCACATTCGTCATTGGCTCTGATACCAATTTGTAAACTAAAAATTCACTAGTAAACTAAAAACTCACTTGAAATATTTAACTTTTGTATTTCTCTAAGTTGTGTTTTTCAATGAACTCAACAAGGCCTTTATATAGACTCTACTCTTGCCAAAAAAACTGAAAAATAATTAAATCTATCACCCATTGACTTTTCATCTACAAACCTTTCATCTACAAAGACTCTTGACCTTTTATGTTTTCACTAACTTCTAAATTGTAACTTCTAAATTGTAATTTCTAATTGAAAAAAAAACCACTAAAACATAACATTTAATGTTTATTCAACAAAATCAAGAAAAATATAAAAACAATGACACAGTTTGTTCAGTCTTGAAAAAATCTCTTTGATTTTTACTTCAAAGTAGAACCAAGAAAAATCTAAAATCAGTTTAGCAGATCATTAGCTGGCCTGAGTTTTCCTTTTCCTTTTATTTCTTTTCAAAGTCAGGATAGTAAAAATAGAGCCTATTAGCGTCCCAAATCCAGCAAGTATGCAATATTTTCACCCAATCACAAGCAACGGATGCCATACCTTCTTGAGTTTGAGGACCAAAACCAGCTGCAGAGAGCCTCATTCTTACGGAAATTTAAAAAACAATAAGATCCAAATATGAGCCCACAACAAACTACTCTTAATTAACTTCAAAACAAGCAAGCACCAAAAATTACTTATAAGAACATTCCTTGCTCGTCCTCCTCTCTCTTCATTCCACAAATAGCGGCTGTGGTCCGAGATTCTCCAGCCGAAATCGAACACCATCTGATGACTGAGCAGTAGGAGATGAAGCAGCAGCCTGGTTTCGAACTATTAACGGCTTTCCTCCTCTAACATTGTGACTTTGAGTCTGAATGAAGATTGATTACACGGATTTGCCTTCAAGTTCTTCGCATAGCCCTGCAAAGGAAAATTTTCAGAATTAGACAATTGACGAAATGAGTGGTTCAATGTCTGTAATGTCTAATAGAGTAAATGAGAGGGGTGAAATATAGAGCACCTTGAATGGCGAGGAAAGAAAATCGTAAAGGGCGAAGAAGTACATTGATGATGAGAGTAAATGGCATGGAAAAAAAGAATCGAACCAAATGGGAAAGATGAAGGAACGAATGGGGAAAAAGAATCGAACCAAATAACGATGGGGGGTGAGCTACTAGGGATCGAGTACAAAAACTGAAGCTGTGGGGGGCGATTTGGGAAGAAGGAGAAAGGGAGAGGGAACTCGAAACTGAAACGAGAAGGTGAGGTATGGATCGAGGCGAGGGTTCGAAAAGAGAGAATGTGAAGGGTGAGAAATTGACAGATTTTGTTATTAGAAACCAGTTTTGCTAAAATACGACGGGGACTCCAAGCCCCGTAGTTTTTCCCATCGACACTATAACGATGGGGCTTTCACACGGGGACTTTAAGTCCGCTCTTACTTTATATCTTTTAATGTGACGGGTGTTACTTATTATTTGACGATAGATTTAATTAGTTTTGTCATGAAAAAATATATTTATAGTAGTGTTTTAATTCTTTAGGTTGATAATGTGAGTGTCATTACACTTGCTTCTAACCCTGCATGCATGCCAGGACTAATATATCAAGTTCGACATTCATTTCATTCATGATAGAGTGTTTTATAAAAAGTTTCAATTAAGATATGTCCCTTCTATTGATCATATATCAAATCTACTGACTAAACTTCTATCAACACCTCGGTTTCAATATTTGAAGACCAAGTTCAAGGTGGTTCATAGCCCCTTCCACTTGAGGGGGGATGGATATTAAGGATAGTAGTGGCTAACTAATGTAAATATGTTAAACTTGTTAAGCTTGCTCTAAGCTTTTTTAGCTTCTCTTGTTAGTCTCTACTTCTAGAAGATAGGAGGTTAGTTAAAGGAGTTAGAATGCGGTTTATCAACAACCTCTCCAAGCATTTTCATCTAACTTCCTTAACCTCTCTACTGCCTACTTCTCGACTAGCCTTTCTCTTATATAAGGCTTAGTGTTGTTAATGATGATGCAATAATAATAAGAAAGTACAATTCATAAACTTCCCTCTAGTTTTACAATCTAGACAAGAACAAAAATACATTTACTTTTACAAAAAAAAACTGTGTTTGCGTGTCTACTCTCTACACACATACATATATTTATTCATTTATTTGTACTAGATACACAACACATGTTTTACACATGATTGATATCACATACGATACATGCGATTTATAATTACTCAATTTGAATAATTAATATTTTATTTTGCGGTATAATTATTTATTTAAATATTACAATAATAATTATAAAAAAGAATAATAGAATTGATAAATCTTAGATTATAATTTAAATAATCTTACCACTTAAGCAATATAAGTAAGATTGCATCATATTACATATATATTACACACGCATATTAGTTAGCTTTAAATTAGAGGTTATTTTATAAATTTGCTCAGCTCAATGAACACTTTTATTTTTAATGTTCGTTAGAACAATAACACATAAAAATGATAATAAAATACAACAAAGAAAATGGTTCAATAAAAAGAAAAAACAAAAATTATAAATTTGAGCTGAGAGGATTTATTACTAATTAGCATTATTTGCATAGCAAAAGAGTAATATAAATAAATTAGATGAAAAATAATCTTTTGGAGCATTGAATGTTTAGTTTATTAACTAAATTTATTCATTCCATGACGTTTCAAGTTCTAACAACCTTTAGACTTATAGAAATAGTGAGATTGGTATTCTAGATATAAATAAGAATTTTTTAAGTGTTAAAACTAAGAAATCGTTATTCACATCATTGTCGCTGCATAATCTAGACAAAAAATATAAAATAGAAAAAAATTATAGATGTTGCACAATATTTTTAATTTTGGATTTTGTTGATGCTAATCAATTGACTTATTTTTAAAATATTTGGATAACAAAATCTCATGGTACAAATTAATATTATGAAATTAATAAACAACGGTGATTAATAATATCAGTTATTGATATTTAAATAATAGTCAAAATAATCATTCATGTTAAGAAATCTTATAACTAAAAAAATTAAATTTTCACATAATCTCAAATGGAATAAGTAACAATGAAAAACTATAACTAAACGGTTGAAAAACTCTTCATATGATTTTTATGTTTAATTTTCAGTTCAAGGTTAATGAAAGAAATTTTAAAAGTTGTTGAGGGTAGTTGAACAAGAATAATTCTCAGTGTTCGGCCACATCAGCGGAAAAGAAAAATAATTAAAGCAAGTGTCATGGAAGCATTATGAGAATAGTTGAATTTGTCATGTTGGCAGATCTGAAGAAGCTGATTTGGAGGTACTCGCCTAACCAAGATAGCTGAAATATAAAAGTCGCATAAGAACTCACGAAAGTAAGAGAAGCTAATCGAGGGAATCATCGCTATGGCAAAGGTGGTAGCAATCACTACAATCATCAGATTCACTACATTACGCCAAATGATTCAAATTTAAAAATTGTTAATACTGATAAGCAAGATGTACATATAAAATTTGATATGACACGTGGTAAGATCTAGACCAAAGATACCATCAAACAGAAGATAGAGCGAGATTATAGGATCAACTAGGCGGTTATGAAGAACAGACCAATCAGACGAAAGTACATGGATTACTGACATGGTAATCCAAAGAAAAGCTAATCAAGACCATTAGATTGATCAAACAGTCAAGATTTACTAAGTTGTTAATGCTGATAAGCTAGATCTCAGAAAATATTCTGTTGATCCTACTTTTAGATAGAATTAGATAAGCTGTATCATATTCTATGTAACTAATTGAAAGCTTATAAATAAATGCAAGATGTAACTCCACACACAACACACAACTCTCAACACCTACAAACTGACTATGCAGCTTGCGCCTTGTAAGCCCTTTCTCTATAATGAAATACTATCAAAATCTCCCCGTGATTTTTTCTCACTTTAAGGGTTTTTCACGTAAATCATAGTGTTGTTATTCTGTCATTCTCTCTGTTAAATTATTTTCTATATTTTCATATTATTATATAGAAAATTCACGATCAACTCTCAAAACCGTGAATTTTTTCCTTTACAGTAGTGTTGTCCAAAATTATTTTTCTCATTTCTACACTTTTATAGATAGTATAGATTTATATATGTTTATAAATATAAATGACGTAAGAATATTCTCCCGTTGTTTTTTGTTTGTAATTAATATTTCCTTCAATAAAATGATCGATTCTGGGAAGCCAAAGGTTTTTCGTTAAACATTTTTTAGAAGCTAGATCGTTTTGCACTCGAGTTATTGCAAAGCAACGTTCTTTCAGCTCAGATTTGAAAGCTCATTACCGCTTGGAGGAGATCCTTTAAGAGATGAAAATAGAATTACAATTTTTTATTTTTTTGAACAAAAAAATTAAATTATTTATTGAAACGCGATTCTAATTACATTATAATGCACTCTTTTTCCCTTCATTTCTTCTTATTTTGAAAGTAGGCACCACCTAAAGAGTTTTTAGTGGGGTGTGCAGGGGACTGGACGATTTTTGGATTTCTTTGTCATATCCCTATCGGGAAGTGACAAAATTTTTCAGTCCTGTCGGGTATCATGTTGAGGGGGAAAACCCAGCGGGATGGGTATTTTTGATAAAAAAATTAAAATTAAAAATTAAAATTGATTTAAAGTTTAAAAGATTAAAAACTAAGGGTTAAACTTGAAAACATTAAAGGTTTTTGAGTTATTTATAAAGAAATCGGGCGAGACGGGACAAGTCGGGACAAAAAAATTTATCTCATGTCCCATCCCGTCAAAAGTAAAAATCTCATCCGATATCGTTCAGTTCGGAACGGGACGTGTATTTTAGGACAGCTGCACACCCCTAGTTCATAGTGTATCCGGACAATATATATAGCTCTCATTGGCTATTAGAAGCCAAAGGTATGACCTCGGCAAAGACCCAATTAAAGAAATAAAAATAAACAAGAGGAGAAGAAAATTCAATATTTTATTACAAGCAATGTAAAAACGTAAAAATAAAAGATGGCAGTATATTATTACATACAATGTAACGTATATAAATGTAAGGCCAATCTGAAGTATTGATTAGGAAATTAATCTTTTATGCATTTAATTAACTTAATAAAGCCCTTTCACCTCCCATGCAAGTAGTTTTTGCGGCAAATTTTAATGATATAACCTCTATTAAATCCTAGTTCACCACATACCCTTCACACTCGTCCTTCTCTCACCAAAAATCATCTTTCACTCTCTTTATTTCATAGGAAATGGCTTCCACGATTAAGTTCCTCTTTCTCACAGCTCTTCTTTCCTTAGCCACGCCAATCATGACCAAGGCTCGCCCCTTGAACACAAAGTTCAACCTCATTGCACGACTGAAATTGATAAAGGGCGAGTCATCCAACTGTTGGGACTCTTTATTTCAACTTCGAGCTTGTACTGGAGAGGTCATCATGTTTTTTCTTAACGGCGAGACATACTTAGGCCCTAACTGCTGCCAAGCAATTAGAATAATTCAACTGGACTGTTGGCCGGCGCTGCTCGGCTCGCTAGGGTTTACCTCAGAAGAAGGTGATGTTCTCGAAAGCTATTGCGATGGAGCTGTGAATTCTCCACCCTCTCCTCCGCAGTCACTGCCACCTCCTTCCACTGTCAAGCCTAATAAAAATATGGGGCCGGTGAACTTGGTTCCTTGAGAAAAATCGAATGACTTGGTTGCTAAACATAATTTGAGTCTTGCTTTTGTAATTTCACTGGGTTAGATTATTATGCTTTGCTTTTGAGAAAATTAAGTTCGAGTCCTTGTGCTATTGTTTTAAGTCAGTTTACTAATTTAATGAAATAAAAAAGTTATTAACTTAGCATTTCATTTTTTTTATCCAACCTTCTATCTGCTAGATAATTTTTATTTTTATTCCTTTAAAATAAATTTATTAATTTCAGTTCTCAGGTAATTATTTTCGTAACACCAATTTAAAATAAACATGACTAGAACCAAAAAGGAAAAAATAAATAAAACAGCGTACAAATTTTCCTTTCAAAAGCTATTCTACGTCTTAGGCCTTTTCTTTCTCTCCTATATCTAACCCATCGGTCAAATGGGCTTAGTTAAGCTCATGCCTCTCTGTCTCTCATATTTTAACTCGCCGTTCTATTGATCATTAGAATTTAGTCCACCAATCCTACTTTAGATGCGAGTTTACAGTTTTTTTTTCTATTTGGATTGACGCAGTTGCTTAAACTTATATACTCATATTTTAAAGATCATGGATTCAAATCATATTTCTCATTCTCCTTAAAATTTCTAATGTAATTTTGAAAAAAAAAACTCATTTAAGGAACCATAAGGATTTCATTTAGACATCATTGGTTCTGAGATTCTTTTACAATGGAGTTAATCCTCTTCTAATCATTTCTGCGTTGATCGATTCAGACAATATAGTCGTATAAACATATCAACCCTCTTAATTAGAATAAAGATTGCACGATATAAAGTTCATATATTAGCACACAATAGTATTTACTAATTTATCATTAATCATATAGGCAGGAAGTTAACCAATTTAAACTCTAGTAAAGATGAAGTCTTCTATTAAAAAAGAAAGATTCATAACCGTTTATAAATGAGATTTTATTTTATGAGAATATACTCAGCAGAATTTATTACATAGAAGAATAGGCCTAAAATGCTCTTAATTATATATACACACACAACAATCTAAAATTCCATTCATCATTCATCACGCACCCCCTTGATAACTAGTCAACTATACCTGCGTTGTACGTGTTAAACAAACCAACAATAAATAATATATATAAAATATGAATAAGACTACACATAAAAATATTTGATCATCTTCTGACTTGATATGTCAAATACTAAGAATTCAATCTATTAAAGGTTGGTGATATCTTTTTGTTAAAAGTTTTGTGTTGTTATAAAGAGTTAATAATTTTTTTAATTAATATCTCAGTTTGACATGTTCTTAGATACTGCAATTTGGTTGTTGATCATATTATGAAGCTGACCTCTATTTCGGTTACTTGCCGTATTTGGTTTGATGTGATTCCTCATGATGTTTTGATTTGGTGCTTATATGGACCCTTATTAATTAGTTTTCTTGTTGCTATTTTGTTGATGAATTTTATTTCCTAAAAATGTAAAAAAGGAGGTGAACTATTAATTTCAATGTTAAATATTCACTTATACAATTTTTTTATGTAATTCGATCTATTTAAACTAATTTATCTCTGAATTTTTTACAACTCATATGTTTTTATTAATTGTAATAGTAAATGTGATTTTGGTAGAGAGAATTATAAAGGAAAAAAATTCACACTTTTATAATTGATCGTGCATTTCCTACATCATAATATGAAAATCAATTGAATAATTAGAGAGAGAATGAGAGAATAAAGACACCATGATTTACGTGGAAAACCCTTAAAGAAAAAAAAATCACGGGGAGATTTCGATAGTATTTCATTATGAAGAAATGGTTTACAAAGTTATGGATGTTGAGAGTTGTTGTCTTCTTTTGGAGTTACATCTTGCCTTTATTTATAGGCCTTCATATAATCTGCTATAGTTTATCTAATTCTATCTGAAAATATGATCAATGGAATATTCCTTTGAAATTCAGTTTATCAACATCGACAACTTAAGTAAATCTTGGCCGTTTGATCAATCTGATAATATTGATTAGCTTCACTTTCGGTTGCCACGTCAGCAATCTATGTACTTTCGTCTGATTGGTCTATTCTTCATAACCGCCTAGTTGATCCTACAATTTTTGCTCTATCTTCTCTTCGGTGGAGTCTTTAATCTAGATCTTGCCTCGTGTCCTATAAAATTTTATCTGTACAAGAATATTATGAGACATATCAATTCATAATTTCATATAATAGTGTGGACATGTGTCAAAAAATGCTTTCCCCACTTAATCCCATTTATATACTGTAGACTTAAAAAGGTAAAAACATATTTGAAGTATTAATTTTAATATCAAATTATTCACTTATCAATAAATTCGATCTATTTACACTAATTTGTCTCTTATTTTTTCATAACTAATATATTGTTAATAATTGATATGATAAATGTGATTTTGGTAGAGAGAATACCAAAAGTCTTATTAATTTGAAATTCCATGTAATAGTAAGGGCAATTTATGTAAAAAATGTTTCTCCCCCTAAGCCCGATTTAGAAGTTGTAGTGATAGTCCATTTTTTAACAAAACCAGAAATAATTATATTAAGAAAAACTTACAAAAGAATTAGGGGGTTTAAACCTTCCCCATACAATGATTTCCTCAGCCTCACATAATCTAGTAATAGTATCAACCATGTCTTGACCTAAACTCTTTTTAACAACAACATTAACAATAATATTAAATTCTCTACTCACCCAGGCTAACTCAAAATTAGGCTAACTCAAAATTACTAGTTTGAGAGTAAAGCTTATGGACTTCACCGACAAAGTCAACAAATCTCCGATCAGGACAATAATTAGCCTTCATCCATGACATGGCCATTTTAGAGTCTGATTCTCGACTAATCCCTTGGTCCAACCCACTGATAAGGCCCATAAGATTGCCTCTCTAATTTAGGGGTGTGCAACCGTACCGAAAAATCTGTCCCGTCTTGAAAAATCATCCTGAAAGACGGGATTTTTACTTTTCACGGGATGGGACGGGACAATTTTTTTTGTCCCGTCCCGATTTTTCATAAATAACTAAATATTTTTATTTTTTTAAATTCGACCCTTAATTTTTTTAATTTAACCCTTAAATTTTTAATTTTAATCCTTAAATTTTTAATTTTAACCCTTAAATTTTTAATTGTTAACCTTTTAATCTTTTGAACTTTAAACTAATTTTTATTTTGAACTTTTATATTTTTTATCCAAAATACCCATCCCGTTCCGACCCCGTCCCGTCCCATCCCGCTTGGGATTTCCCCTCAACACGAGACGAGACGGAACTTAAAACAATGGTAAAAAACAATTATTATTGTCAAAAACAAGAAAACCATTCACACTTTTTTATAGTTTTGAACATAAATCTATTCTAGCATGTCCAAGCCTTCTATGACATAGCTAATTATTATTATCAAAAACAAGAAAATCATTCTCATTTATCGTTGTTCTCTCAGAGTAATAACTCTCAGGTTATTACCCAGGCCTGGCAGTTTCAAAAAAGAATGCTCATTGGCTTTGCGATGGCTTAATTGGGTAAGCCATCACAACCCGTCCAGCATAATTACCCCTGCTTTCAAAATTATCATCATTGAGCAAGTGTACATCTTCCCTAATCCTGTTGCTATCCTCATATTCAACCCATGCCTTTTACTCCTATACATTCTAGTTATGCTAAGAAGGATTCTCCGATTGGAAATTATTCTTAGTTTGACTAATATTTAGATCAAAAGATTTCTCGTAACTAGGGTAACAAGGAGACAACACAAGATTTTCAGGATTAGAAGAAGAGCGGTTACCCGTTAAAAACAAATCAATAGAAGAATTAAAGATCTTACCAGAATTCTGATTAGGATTGAGAGATTACTATTCTCAAGGTTTAGTAGGATGATCTTCTGAACATTCAAGAGGAATTCTTGGTCTATCTGCTGTTGTGATTTCTGAGCATAATTTTTAACTCCTAATGTGTCCTGTTCTGGATCCTTACCTTTAGTAAAAATACGTTTGATGTTCAAAGGGGTCTTTTGGTTGTTTTAGATCTGATCCATTCAACACAAGTATATATATTCCTCATTTTCCTCCCCTCCTTCCTTAGGGGACAGGTTCTAAGGTCACGAGTGATGATTCCACATAAAATAAGAAATTCGGAAGTCTCTCATACCTAAATTCTACCCACGTAGAATTTTTATTCCTCATCTTAACGCAAACACCAAGAACAAGCGATTTCTTAAGCTCAAAGAGATTCTAACTCTAACAGTCCTAACTAGGGTGCCCTTTAAGGCATAGTCATCAACTTCCATTATATCTCTCACCCTAGAAGCTAACCTATTTGCTATCTGTTCAGTCACCCAATAAGGAGGGAGATCCTATATCTGAATCCAAATATGACACTTTTCAAAGTTAAATTTCACAAACCTGAGACCCTGTCTCAAATTCTTTAATAATTAGAAGGAAAACATTATTAAAATCAATAGATTTCTTCATCCTCTCCTTTCTTGTTGCAGTTGATACAACCGGTACAACACAACTGAATGTAAAAGATATTTTCTTGTAGTGTTATATTCGTTTACATTCTACACTCCCGTTGTTAATGGCTGAACTATGTAGGGATTTTTAAAGGGTGCCAAAATTAGAAATACAAAATTTACTTATAACATTGTTCATAAAGGATTTGGTTGGCATTACAGGTGCAAAGTGAAGATATATATATTCTTGTTAGGGATTTTGTGTTTCTTCTTTGTTTAGACATGCTTGCTTTTTTTGTTTTGTATGACAAGGATATCCTTTGCTCTTTGCTTTGACTGCTCTTTGAGTTTGTTTGCTGTTATTGTTTGATTACCATGCATTTATTTTAGGGTTAATATTATAGGACTCCCTTGTAATTTACCTTAAAATCAACTTACTCTCCTAAATTATTTTTCCTTCCTAATTGGTCCTCCAACTTTCTCTATCCATCAATTTATTTTCATAACCGCTAAACGGCTGTTAAATAGTCACATGCACCCATTTCTTCAACCTTATTAGTTACTCATCTCTCATATTTTTCTATAAAAAAATCAGCCACAAATTGCATCTCCCTCTTCACTAATTTGTCAAAATTTTGAAAAATTCTCATCTAGTTTCTCAGCAACGGTTCGGGTTTGATCTCATGCAAGTTCATTTTCAGTTTTTATCAATTATATTTATTTTTCTCCTTCATAAATAAATGTTGCTACTTTTTCTAAATCTGAACCGTTACTATTTTTTCTATATCAGAACCATTATTGTTTTTTCTAAACCCAAACCGTTGCTATTTTTTATCAATCAAATTTATTTTTCTCTAGCATGAACAAATGTTGCTATTTTTTATAAACCCTATTTTTCTCCAATTTTACCACTTTCTTCAACCTTATAAGTTACCCATCTCCCATATTTTTCATCCAAAAATCAGCCACAAATTACATTTCCCTCTTCACTGATCTATCAAACTTTTAACAAATTCTCCTCTAATTTCAGCAACGGTTTGAATTTTAAAAAAATAGCAACGATTCGAGTTTAGAAAAAAAATATTTATTCATGTTGGAGAAAAATAAGTATGATTGATAAACAATAGCAACGGTTTGGGTTTAGAAAAATAGCAACATTTATTCATAGTCGAGAAAATTAAATATGATTGATAAAAAATGGCAACAGTTCGGGTTTAGGAAAAATAACAACGATTCGGGTTTGGAAGAAAATAGCAACGGTTAAGATTTAGAAAAAATAGCAACGGTTGAGGTTTAGAAAAAATAGCAGCAGTTCAGGTTTAGAAAAAATAAAGCAACATTTATTCATGCTGAAGAACAATAAATATGATTGATAAAAAAATAACAAGATTCAAGTTTAGAAAAAATAACAATGGTTCGGGTTTAGAAAAATAGTAACGGTTCAGGTTTAGAAAATATAGCAACATTTATTCATGAAAGAGAAAAATAAATATGATTAATAAAAATAGCAATGGTTCAGATTTAGAAAAAATAACAACGGTTGGGGTTAGCAATGTTGTGGGTTTTGAAAAATAACAACATTTATTCATGCTGGAGAAAAATAAATATGATTGATAAAAAATAGCAGCAATTCGGGTTTAGAAAATAGCAATGATTCGGGTTTAAAAAAATAGTAACAGTTTGATTTTAGAAAAAATATCAACATTTATTCATGAAGGAGAAAAATAAATATGATTGATAAAAATAGCAATGATTTGGATTTTAAAAAAATAGCAACATTTATTCATGCTGGAAAAAATAAATATAATTGATAAAAGATAGCACGGTTCGGGTTTAGAAAAAATAACAATGGTTCAACTTTAGAAAAAAATACTAACGGTTTGGGTTTAGAAAAAATAGTAACATTTATTCATGAAAAAGAAAAATAAATATGATTGCAAAAATATAGCAATGGTACTCATTTAGAAAAAAATAGCAATGGTTGGAGTTTAAAAAAAAATAGCAACGACATGTACTGTGCATGTGATCATTTAACAGTCATTTAATGGTTAGGAGGATAAATTGATGGATGGAGAAAATTGGAGGACTAATAAGGAAGGAAAATTAGTTTAGAGGAGTAAGTTGATTTTAGAGCAAAGTGCATGAGGTCCTATGATATTAACCATTTATTTTAACTACAAATATGGGAGCAACTCAATAAATATTAGGGCCCTAGGAGAATTATTTTTTTATTTTTTAGTTATTTTTAATAGCAGAATTGTTAGATTAACCATTTTTACTAAAATTTAGTTAGTATATCTTTTTTTACAAAGCAACGTTGTCAATTTGTTTAATTTTTTTGAAAGACGATTATCTATCAATAGAGAGAAATTATTTGTGATGATAGCAGCGATGCTAGTTATTTAAAACTTTTTTAGGACAAAAATCATGTTTTAGAAATTATCAAGTGTTGAATATTTTTTTCATTATCATTGTCTAATGATCTTAATATCATAAATTGAAAAGAAAAAATATTTGCATTATTCATGTAATTAATGAGTAAAAAAAGAAAAGTAAAGGTTTAAAGTTGAGAAACACATCGACGCTCTTTTATAGTATGGAAGAAATTGAGAGAAATAAATGTTTATTTTTAAATATAATATAAAATAATATATAGATATTAGAGAGAATGACTTAAAATGAAATTATAATGTTGATGGTGAAAAATATTTGTGGCCCTTTTTGGATAGGTTTAGACTCTAAGAGCAATATTAGAAAAAAGAGGAATTTAGAGATCCAGATAAGTTTAAGGATAGTGTTTTAATAAACGTCATTTTCTAGTTTTAGGTAAATGTCAAGTTACTATAATTGTAAAATATTATTGACCACAATGTTGTTAATCTATTTAAGGAGTGCTGCAAATTAAGAGTGATTTAAAATTAGTCAGTGATTATAATAATATAGAGTCAATATATTAAGATATATATACAATTAATTCAAACAATTATCTAATTAAGGATAAGAATATTGGTCAACTAATTGAAATTTACCTCTTCTTAATTCAATTTTTTTTGGGTAGATGTAAATATCATTGATTGGCTACTTATTCCATTGCTTAAATATATGGAGTCAATTAATGCTGAATACAAAAAAAAATTAATTTTAAATTATGGAAGAAACCGCTAAAACACATGTCAAAACTATGGTAGTCAATTTCATTTTTTTAAAACGGAACATTCCAGATAATTCGATATTCCGGTATTCTGTTTTGGAAAAAAAATCAGAAATATTAAATCATTATATAGGATTTAATATAAATAAATTTATATATAAAAATTTATCCAATGAATTACAACTTACTAGCAACACATAATTGTAAATAAAATATAACAAGAACTGAGTTTTTTTAACATTATATAAGTTTTATCATATTGAATGATATCTGCATATTACACATGTTCAATTATATATCAAACTAAATTATTATAACTCGTAGACTATTTTAAATATTCAAAATCAAAATGTTCACAAATTATTTTGATTCATTAAAATCAAAATAGAAATAAAATATAATGATTTACAAATAAAAAGAAGTAAACGAACTAAAACAAATTAAAAAGATGGGAGTGCAGAACAAGACTGGGGCGCCAGTCAGCAGTGTAACCATTGAGCTGGTGCAAGTGATTATGTCGGTAGCTTAAATAAATATACAATCGATAAAGTATCGAAATAATTCCGCGTACTCCATCCGGAACGGAACAGAATTGACTACTATCATCAAAATATAAATATTTAAAATATAATTGAAAAACACATTCTAAGAAAGGGAATGATTATCATATCCAAATCTTCGCAAATCTTCCCAAAACCAACTACTATCAATAGCAACCACCGAGATATACTCAAAACTCTAACTACCACCTTTGAACACAATTCGAAGTCCTTCTAGAGAGAGACATAAAGTTTCTTGAAAGCCTTTGAAATTAAGGAAAGAAATCAATTTGGGTCAATATTTTCTATATTTCTTTTACCCGTTGATGAAAACCAGTTGATTAAACACTTCCGAGCAATCTTAATTCTTCCTCGACCGAAAATGTAAGTTTTCTATTTTTTTAATAAACTGCTATACTTCTTCAATGCTATTTTTTGCAGACATTCTTTGGCTTTGCATGTATGTTCTATGGAGTATAATTTATGAGTCATGATTGTGTTGATATATATATGAATTTTTTTGCAGTATTTTTATATATTTTACTAGAAAGAAGGTTTCTGTAACAATCTGAAAAAATCTTGAGGAAAACTGCTATACTTCTTCAATAGAAACATCCTCAAATTGTGTTGATATATCTAAAATTCTTGTGGAAAAAACTTGATTTACAAAATTGTTGAGGAAATCTTGTTGATATTGTGTATGCAAGTATTTGATCAACTTTTGGGAAAGTTTTTGGCAACTTAGAGTAACAACATGCCTAATAGCTCATGTAATTCTATTACATTTATTTCATAAGCAACAAAAACACAGATGCATGCAAAATAAAATAGTTTCTTAAATCTGAAAAAGATGACGTTTTTTGACCTAGAGATCATCAATCAATGATTGTTTTTGGCAAAAGGTTAATGATATATTGATCTGATTGTTTTCTGCTTTTTAAAAATTTACTTCTATATGTGATTATTATTTTCTTGGTTAATAGTTGATTGAATATGAAATGTGATTTCAGTCGGTTGTATTAATCAATCAATTATTGTTTTGGTCATAGGTAAATAATGTATTGATATGAAAGTTTTCCACTTTGAAACTATTTGCTTCTTTATGTGATTATTTTCTACTTGATTAATAGTTGATTGAATCTGAAATTTAGCTGTTCATTTGTAAAAAAATTAATTAAATATTACATTACACCAATCCGCTGATGATAAATTTGTATGTATATGATACATATTCTTTCCTAGGTTTAAATTTAAAAAGATTGTAAAGTTGTTATAATATTGGTGCTTGAATGTACATTTCAAACATGACAATATAGATTATGTTGCTATAATAAATAGTTGAAGATTCTCTGAACAATGTTGTCCTTTGTTGAAAGAGATGCTCAATAAGATAAAGGTCATGAACACAAGTAATAAGGAGACAATAAAAGGAGTACAAGGTGAATCATACCGCCCAACCAAAAAATGACTAACAACATGACAATCGGTAAGACTAAGTTACACTTCGAGGACAATGAAGATGATCAATACGAGCTAAATGAATAGTATAGAAACTAGAATTTATATTGTTAGCATTAAGTTTTGCTAAACTAAATATTATACTATGTTAGGGTCCATAATTGGTTGTTCCTGAATCAAATTGGAACAAAAATAAAAAGTTCAGCCTCTTTTCTAAGCATGGTATCATGGAGCATATAAAGTTATGTTTGACCAAATATCAAATAGATGTCTTCAAGGGTGGGCGTTTTGGATTCTCAAAGCAAGTAGTTTGACGCACAATTGTTGTTGCATTTAGCTAAAAAACTGTGCCACCATGATAGGAAAGATGCTATTTATTTCAATTTTAATGGACACGTGACTCGATTAACTATAGAAGACTTTGTAATCATTAGCAGGTTAAAATGTAAAACACAAGTACATGTTGATAGGAACTTCTTAGGAGAAGGAAAAGTGAAAGATAAGTACCTTAAGAACACAAGACGGTGTCAAGGGAAATGTTAAATTCTGCATTTGACACATGGATGGCTGTAAGAAATGATAAGGATGAAGAGATAGTTAAGCTTGCAAAGCTATATTGTCTTGAAAATCTGTTGATTCAAAACATGAGCACATACTGGCTGATTAATTGCATATAATATTGGTTGACAATGATGATCTATTTGATGTATACCTATCAATTATCTTTTTAAATTTTAAAATTAATATATTTTTTTTAATTTTTAATTTTATGAAAATTAGAAATTAATACGATGATCGTGTTTGACCCAAGTTTGTATTTATTTGATTACGTCAAAGTCAGCTATTTTAAAAGGATAACTTTAGAAATTAATATTAATTAAGAAAAATTATTTTTTTAATTAAATAGAATTTTGTTCAAAGCTTTGAAATTATGAAGATGTACATCAGGAAGAGAAGACAGTATTTGGGAAATATGTATTCCTGAATTCCGCTTTGCAATTTTATTTCTTTATTTCAAGTGTTATAATTTAGAAATACTCAATAGTCACTCGATCCATTATTATTTTATTTAATTGTTAAATAATTATTTTAATTGTTATGTTTAATAACATGTCCATGCATTTGTCGATCACATGCCATATATGAAAATCCCACAAAATTTTACTTAATTATGTATCTCATATGTAGAAATATGATTTATTAGGATTGTTCAAATATGTTTATATGTATTATTTTATGAAATCAATTGCATGTAAACTGCTAGGTTTTAATAGTTAAAACTTGGTAATCACACCACACTAAGGGCTATTGTAGCTTTTTGGATAACCGATTTTAGTAAAAGAGTTTTGTTAAAGTTTGATGAATATACTTAATTAGTTAAACTAAGCTCACCTAATTATGATTTAGGAATTTTAGAAGGTAAATGAACTTAAACCAATGAGAACGGCATAACTGATTATTAAATATTCATAGGATTATTACTTTAACTAGTAATTAACTAGTTAAAATGGAAACACATAATCTTAAAATAGTGAGTGGGAGAAGGTTGACATGTCAATATAACCTACGGTCTTCATTATTAGTACAACACCATGAGGGACAGTGAGAGCCTCGAGATGACTTTGTTTTCATCCCCCTAAGGAAGGTTTCGGGCTATACCAATACCAACATTGGACTTCTTAAGAAGATAGGAGGAAGTGATGTAGTTTAGTTTTGATCGACCCTAAGGCGACATATTCTAAATCAAGTCATGGAATCAGAAATAATGAGTTACACTCACAAAGTCACAATTAAACTTTCATTGTGGATAGTTTTGACTTGACCAAACAAGTGATACCTTATTGCTAAAAAAGAAAATATGAGATATTTGAAGTTTTAATTAATGAGGATGAGAATCTCTCATAGACAATACGTGGTTAATCTGACTAATTCTAAGGCAACACATTAATCATTGTGTTGTTTTATCATTATTAGTAAATGTTAAATTTTATGTGTTTATTATGTTGCATTCATACATTACGTTTACTTTTCAAATTCTAGATATTTATCAATTATATTGAATCTTGTATGTTTTAAATTTCAGTTATCAATATTATGTCCATCATGAGCAACCCAGTTATTTCTTTACTCGCTCTTGAAAAATTGAATGGTGATAATTTCGTACGTTGAAAATCAAATATGAACTTAATGCTAATTTGTGAGAACCATAAGTTCGTTCTTACTGAGGAATGTCCTAAGTAGCCCCCTGCTAATGCCCCTAAGAATGCTAAGGACAAATATGATGTTTAGATCATATCAAACAACAATGCGAAGTGTTACATGCTTGTAAGCATGGATGATGTTATGAGAACCAAGCATGAAAGCATAGAGACTGCCTATGAGATTATGGAATCTCTACGGTGATGTTTGGGCAGCAGTCTGATCAAAATTTTCATGAGGTCACTAGGAGCTATATGACAACTAATATGAGAAAGGGTACTTTGCGAGAACATGTTTCGAACATGATCAACATAATGCACGGGGTAGAAAAACATGGGGTGACGATGAGCGGACTCAAGTTGGCATTATACTTGGGTCGCTCAGACTAGTCTTTTCTGCATTCATGATCAACTATGTTATGAACAAGTTGTAATTCAACATGATCTAATTGTTGAATGAACTAAAAATTTTTGAGTCATTAAATCTTAGAATGACCAAAGAAGGTGAGGTAAATATTGTCGAGCAAAAGCCTTCTTCCACTATTGTTAAAAGTAACAAGAGGAAGAAGATCAATGGTAAAGGAAAAAGTAAGAATAAGAAAGGGAAGAAAGCTAAGACATGATCAAAAGCCAAGATGAACAAGAAAGACGGCAAGCCCAAAGGAAAATGTTTTCATAGTGGGGTTGAAGGTCGTTGGAAGAGAAATTGTAACAAGTATCTCTCCGAGCTGAAAAAGAATGATAAATATGATTTACTTGTACTTGAAACTTGTTTAGTGGAATATGATTTGTGATCCTGAATACTTGATTCATGAGCCACTAACCATGTATGTTCTTCTTTACGGATGCTTGATTTATCAAGGGAGTTGGCTGATGGCAAGGTCATTTTGAGAGTTGGCAGTAATGCGCTCGTGTCCGCTAAAGTATTAAGGACAATCCATTTACTTTTAAGATATAATTATTTAGTTTTGAACGTTTTTTATTATATTCTTGAATTTTTGAGAAATTTGATTTCTCTTTCATTTTTTGCAAGAACAATTGTAAGAAATTTTCTTTATAAATAAAGAGTTTATTATTTCTAAGAATGAATTCGATACTCGTCATGAAAAAGTTATAAACAAACTATATATGCTTAGACCAACTGAACATGTGTTAAATAATTTTAAATTATTTAAAGTAGCAAAATCTAAAAGAAACAGATGACAAAGAGTTTTTTAGAATGATGATCACACATATCTTTGGCATCTTAGGTTGGAACATATTAATCTAGATAGGTTAAACAGGTTCACAAAGCATGGTGCTTTGAGAAAACTAAAAGTTAGAACTCTTTCTGTTTGTGAATTTTGTCTAGAGAGTAAAATGACCAAGAGACCTTTCACAGGAAATGGCCAAAGAGCCAATGAACGACTTGAACTATTACATAGTGATGTATGTAAACTGATCAACGTATAAGCTAGAGGTGGGTATGAGTATTTTGTCACTTTTATTGACGATTACTCAAGATATGGTTATACTTACCTAATGCAAAGAAAGTCTGAAACTTTAAGAGTGTTTAAAGACTCCAAAGCTGAAGCTGAAAAGAAATTAGATAAATCATTAAAAATCCTTTGGTCTGATCGATGAGGTGAATACTTGGATTTAGAATTCAAGGATGATTTGTTAGAGTATGGAATCCTATCCCAACTCATAGCACCTGGAACACCACAGTAAAATGGTATTACTGAGAAGGGAAACCGAATCTTATTGGATATTGTTAGGTCGATGTTAGACTACTCATCATTGTCACACGACAACTTACATTTTGAATTTAGTGCCCTCTAAGTCTGTAAGCAAGACGCCTTTAGAGTTATAGAATAACTCCAAACCTAGTTTGCGTCATTTTCGTATATGAGGGTGTCCAACTCACGTTCTTAGACCCTAGATTGGAAATTTAGACTCAATATCTGATGTATGCATATTCGTAGGCTATGCTCTAGAGACTAGATGTGGGTACTTTTATAGTCATAAGGATCCAAAGGTGTTTGTGTCGACAAGTGCAACCTTGATTGAGCATGACTATATGTAAAACTATAAATCTCGTAGAAAAATAGTTCTCGAGGAATTAGCCGCTGATGAGATCAGACAACCTTCAATTTCTACTTATAAACGACAAACCAGAGAAACCACAGTTTGTCCCAAGGAAACCCAGTGTAATGTCGTAATGAGATGGTTGTGAGATAACCAGTTTGCTACAAACTAGAAGCACATGTCCTAGTGTTAGACACTGAAAATGACGATCCATTATCTTATGAAGAAGAAATTGATGATCCTGAAAAGGAGAAATGGAAAGAAGCCATGAACCAGGAAATAGAATCTATGTATTCTAATTCCGTCTGAAAACTTGTAGATCCACCTAAAAATGTCAGGTCCATTGGATGCAGATGAGAAAGTAAAGACTTTCAAGGCACAGTTAGTAGCCAAGTATACACAAAGGGAATGATTCGATTATGAATAGACATTCTCTCATGTGGCCATGATAAAATCCATTCGCATCCTTTCATCCATAACCGTTAGTTTTGACTATTAGATATGACAAATGGACATCAAGATAGTTTTTATGAATGATTCTCTTGAAGAAAGTATCTATATGATGCAACCAGAAAGGTTCGTACAAAATGGCAAGATTAGAAAATATGCAAGTTGCTTAAATCTATTTATGGATTAAAACAAGCATTTAGATCTTGGGATCTTACTTTTGATGAGATTATAAAGTCTCAAGCTTTGAGCGAAATGTTGACGAAGCCTTTGTTTATAAATACATCAAAGATAAGATATCAATTTTCTTAGTTCTTTATGTTGATGATATTCTACTAATTAGGAATGGTGTAGAAACTCTGTCAAAAGTAAAGACGTGGTTAGTCGAGAAATTTCAAATGAAAGATTTGTGAGAAGCGAGCTATGTTTTTGACATCCAAATCTTAAGGGATAGAAAGAACAAGCTATTGGCTCTTTCTCAAACATCTTATATTGTTAAGGTATTGGAGAGATTCTCTATAGATTATTCTAATAAAGGTCAACTACCAACCAGACATGAAAATGTCCTCTCCAAGGAACAATGTCCTAAGACACCTAGGAAGGAAGAAGATTTGAGAAAGGTTCCCTATGCTTCAACAATTGAAAGTCTCATGTATAACATGTTGTGTACGTGCCCGGACATCTGTTATGTAGTGAGAATTGTCAGTCATTATCAATTGAATCCAGGTTTGGATAATTGGATTGAAGTAAAGCACATTCTCAAGTATTTTATGAGAACGAGAAACTATATGCATGTTTATTCAGGTGGAAGCCTGTACCCCACTAGGTATACTGATTCTGATTTTCAATCAGACAGATACAATCGAAAGTCCATATCTGGATCAATATTCACCCTAGGTGGAGGAGCTGTAGTATGGAGATGTATTAGACAATCCAGCATTGCAGATTCCACTATGAAAGTCGAATATATAGCGGCTTGTGAAGCTGTGAAAGAAGCAGTATGGCTTAGAAAGTTCTATACTGATTTGAAAATAGTTTCAGATTTGGACAAACTACTGATCCTGTACTGTGACAACAATGGGGTGGTAGAAAATTTCAAGGAACTGAGGAGTCACAAGAGGGGCAAACACTTAGATAAGAAATATCTTCTTGTGAGAGAGATCGTGCATCGATGGGATGTGATTGTTATGAAGATAGCGTCGGAACAAAACCTGACTGATCCTTTTACAAAGACACTTCCTGCGAAGTCATTTGAGGGTCATGTGCGTAACATGAGATTGAGAGAAATGAAATATTTACTTTAGGGAAAGTGAGAGATTGTTGGAGGTTATACCCTCAAAACATGTATAATTATTCTTTTAAAGTATTGTTGAATAATTTATATAATATCTAAAAATTTCATATTCATTAATGAGACTATAATCTTATATTAGTACGAGAAGAAGATTAAGATCACAGATAATGAATAAAATTGTCACTAACATATTAAAGTAGTATGAAATTTTTAATGAATGGTTGCTAGTACCGTTCACTGAGCATTATAAATGTATGTGATCTAGATCTAGATCGTTGATATGGATATATATCTTAGTGAATGTGATTTATATAATGAGATTATATGTTATTGGACCGATGTGAATTATTATCTTTATCAACGTGCCGTTTATCATAAAGATTTTATACTCATTAATTCGATGATCATATGTAGATCAGTCTGAATCCTGAGTAGTAATGAACTTCTATGCATGTCTACTGGATTTTTTGATTCACTCGTCAATGTTTGTTTGGAAAACAGGTTGGTGACCTTTGTTTTGGAGATTCAGTAATATGGATGACTGTGAACATGATCTTACATGATTTAAAATCTAAGCTTTCGTAACGGATCGTATATAGATTCTCTTAAGTGTTAATTCAAAAACTGAATGGTTATTGAGCTCAAATTTATAATAAAATTATAAATTAGTCATTCACTAGTGGATTAATGGTACTTAATGATTAAGAGATAATTAGAAGGGTAAAATGATAATTTTGACCAGTTCTAATTAACGAACCAATAATTAGAGGATAAAACTATATGAAATGATTATATCAGTGGACTACCTGAGAATATTCTGTAAATATAATCTGTAATCTCTAAGAGTACAATTCCATATTTGTAGTGGAGTATAATAGAATTAATAAATAAGATTATTTAATTAAAGAGTTTCATTAAAAATCTAGTTTATTGGAGATTAGGATTATAGGTCCATGATCTCCAAGCCAGTTCTGTACTACGCAGTCTAGGGTGTGTATATTTTAGGACATGAGAAAATGACTTACTTGCAAATAAATTTTTATTTTGCGGCAAGTACATAATTATTTATGATTAATTAATTAATTGAATTATTTATGTACATAAATATAATTGTTAGAATTACTATATATATATATTTAATTATCAATTTTTTAAATATCGATAAGTTAGACAAAATGTCTAATTTATAAAATTAGATAATTAAATTATTATTAGATAATAATTTGGATTAACTAAATCTGTTATTTATGAAATAATAGATAATTTAGTTGATATGGATAATCAAATATGTTAATTTTGAATTAACAAATATCTAGATATTTAATTTGATTAAAATAAATATTTAATATGCAGTAATTACCACTTGTAGATCACTGATTGTGTATCAGAGTTTGACATGGACTACTGCAGCGCCATGTGACACTGTAATTATGCACAATAATAGTGGGTCCCACGGTTTTGGTAATAGTATAATTAAATTTTATTTCAATTATTCTAAAATATCTGATACACCATTATCAAGAAAAATATACAGATATTATTCAGATGACCTAAGATAATGAATTAGTTCAATCAATTCAATCAATTAGTTGAATAACAGAATTAGTTCATCAATCAAGAGTTGAGAGAAGAACACAATTTTCAGGGAGTGAGTTTTCTACGACTAAGAGTTAATCAAATCTCTAAAAGAATCATCGTCACGTTCTTTTAGATAATTGTCTCACAAAAGTATTTCTCAGTAAAATCTCTAGATCTCATGTGTTGAATGCATCTAGAGACTGAAAAGTGTCTTTGTTATATTCTACGTGCCCACACAAGTCCTAGTGCTTTGAGGATTGACTTGAAAGATCTTAGTGTGGATCTCGGAGTCTGCTGATCGTTAAAATAATTTCGTGGGAACGGAGAATCGATTGGTTTCACGAAGACGCTTGATTTAGACTGCAAGAGGTATATAATTCCTAACCTTGTATGTCAATTTAATATATAAATATATAATGAATCTTGTTTGATTAAAATCAGTTTTCGATAAAAAGTTTTTTTTGTTATTGTAGTGTTGCAGGATTTTATTTTATTAAAAGATTTGATTTTTATTTGAAATTTAATTTTTATAATGACCACGCACCACACGCTTCTGCTGCGACGATCAACAGATTGTTCCTTGAGGTGATATTGTGTGGTTCTCCTGCAATATTTCTAAACACAATTTCATTAGTTGACTTTTTTGCAGGGATAGGCTCACCACTAAAGACAAGATGGTTGGCTAGGACATAAATGTTAACCCTGATTGCATGTTATGCACCACCCACATTGAGAGCAGGAACCACATATTTTTTTAACGTTCCTTTTCTTTTAATGTGTGGAATGCCATCACCCAATTTTATTTTGAAAATTGCTTTCAATTCCTTTGTTTATAATTTTGGATTGAAAGAAATACTGGGATTTTTTAGGGTAACATTAGTGAGAGGATCTGTTTTTTAAGATACATGATCAACTCTGTTAGGGATAGGCTGTGGAGTTATTCCCCATCCCTGATTCCCCTGTTAATAGGAGTATCTTAGTTAAGTGAAATCTCCCTCCTCATTTTCTTGAGAATCCCCCTTGAGTGGGTGGTTTTGCCTTGTTTGGTTCTTTCCTTTTATCTAATATATTGGCCTTGTTATAAACAAAATTTAAAAATAATTTAAATGATCAATCACTGATATACTAAAAGATGACATGCCCAAGTTTTTCTTTTCTGTTAATGCATTATAATATGATGGTAATTTTGCGTAGATTCTTCAGGAGTCCCGCGATGTAAATCCAAAGAAGTTTGCTTCACTCTTCACGCCTTATAATAACTAATGGTAACACCATGCTTCAAACGTATATGATCAATTATGCTTTTGGAAGCAGTACGATCTCGTACATCATTTTTATATTTACCTTTAATGCATTGACTAACAATATTAGACATTGTTTGACGATGATCACCTTATATGATGTCTAATGAACTACTGTGTTCTTTAATATATTCCCGAACGATCCAAAGCTCACCACCTCTATATGAAGAATCCCGAATAAGCCATTTACAATCATCATCAACACACTGCACATTCATTCTTTCAAAATTAGACATTTCAATCTTAAATTCAAAGTTCCCTTTCAATGCAATCGTAGGCAAGCCATTTTAACTCATACTTATTCCTTGTTTTTTAATTGTAAAAAATATTAGAAATATTCTCCAAGTCAACTAACACAAATGAACATGCCATCATCCTGAAGATCATTGTACCTAATTGAGGAAGATTGACCAACCTCATACAATAAATAGTTTTCCATCTCTAAACAAACATTTTTATTGAATTTACTACTAATAATAAGTAGACAACTAAGACCATTCTCACTCTTAACCAAAGAAACGTATCATTGAGCATCTTGATCGTTTTTAATTTCAACAATTGTAAAGGAAGGCTAAATTGTAAGTTGACTACAATTTCAAACTGATATTGTCCATCATCAACATCCAAATCCACTTAAGAACATCAACTAACTCAAAAAAGTCATAGTAATTAATGNCTTGTTTTTTAATTGTAAAAAATATTAGAAATATTCTCCAAGTCAACTAACACAAATGAACATGCCATCATTCATCGTTTTTAATTTCAACAATTGTAAAGGAAGCATTGCTAAATTGTAAGTTGACTACAATTTCAAACTGATATTGTCCATCAACAACATCCAAATCCATCTTAAGAACATCAACTAACTAAAAAAAGTCATATTACCCTCAATCAATAACGGTTTAGATAAAAAATTAACATAACACTTTGCATCATCCCATATTCAATCATATAAAATAATAATTGAAATTTTTAGAATGCTTGAGATATATGATTATGGAAATTAAATGAAAATCAACACATTCCCAATCTCTACTTTATATTGATTAAACAGTAGTAATTCTTTGATTAACTACTAGCCCCTCAATAATTGATATAATGTCCAACTAATCAATAATCATCAACTACTGTTTCACATTAATTTTTTTCGACTATTGGTTGACGATTATTGATCTAAACCATAATTGATATGTTGAAAACTAATCAATTATTGAGGAAATATTAGTAAATCAAATTGTTACTATAATTAGTAAATCAAAGAATTAACAAGAGTTAGTAAATCCAGTAACACTGCCATTACAAACACACAACGAATATAATATATCGGGCAATATTTACGAAACCCATTTCACATATGACAAAAATACAACTATACAAATACTACTATAAGTGAATCAGCAACTTAGACACATTAACCATATACGGGTCAATAAAAAAAATACGATAAAACAGAGAACTCGGGGAGATAAAAACAGGGGATGAACACATAGACATCAGAAAAAAAGAGAAAAGCTAGACGAAGAGATACATTCAATTGAATTCTTCACCAAAACTGATATAATGGAGTACACAGTTTTGAAGCATACAACAAATTAAACAGAATGAGAAAAATCAGATACAATGAAAAACTACAGAGAATGCATGCAGCAAGGAAGAAGACATTGAAAGAAAACAAAGATACAATGAAACATGCAACGATCTAATGGAGTAATTATTCATTAATTATAAAACAAATACAGAACAAACCTTCCATCTAAATCTCAAATGGCGAATTATCAGAATCTCAAATGAATCTTCAGAGCTTTTCTCTAGAAAATAGTGTATAGAAGAATTCGGGAGTGGAGCAAATGAATAATCGCAAAAACTCTTCAGTATATTTTCATAAAAACCGCATATAGAACAAAACGGTGGAATGGAGTAACACCCAGCTAAATATTATCTACCTACAATTAAGAGATAGGCTGATTCTATTAAACCATCATCAACATACTGCACATTCAAGGCTAAGCTAAGAGAATTTAAGGTCAATTTGCAGATAGATCACAAGCAACTGATCCCACTCTTTCAGAAGAGGAGGAAAAGCAAAGAAATCTCAAGGAACGACAAACACTTCCTCACCACAACAAGAGCACCTCTGCAGGCCAAGCAGCTAAGAAGTAATTGACTGCTATCCACCGGCTGAAGAACGGGCTCAACAAGAGAAGCAAATGACAAACATGGTCACACTAGAAGCTAGCAAAATCCATATAGCTACTCTAGAAGGTTGCTCTCATTTAAAAATTTTGAGACATGGTTCATACTACATACTTGTTTATGTGGAAATATCAGTGTTGAAGTTTACTGATATTATGCAGAAAAAAAATTAGTAAGAGAAGAAGAAAGTTTGAGAAGAAGGAAACAAGAAGAAGAAGGAAGCAATAAGATGAAGAAAGAGATACAGGCTTGAAAGATAGCCATCGATAACATTCTGATTACGCTCATCAAAGATATTTATACAAGTCTAACTAATAATAGATAAAGGACAGTTAGTAAACAATTTTACTAAGTACAACACAGTGAGCTAAAAGAGTACAACGCTATAAAGCATAAAATGTTAAACATAAAGCTAACCATTACTCTTAACATCCCCCTCAAACTCATGTACTCTTGAGAGGGCATGCGTTTGTGCTTAAGAGATAAGAATCTGGAAGAGGCTAAAGGCTTTGTAAACATATCTGCTAGCTGAAACTCTGTATTAATGTGTCTAATTGAAGATCCTTCTTCACAATCTCTCTCTAACAAAGTGATAATCTATTTCAACAAGCTTAGTCCTAGCATGAAAAATAGGGTTGGTAAGTTAATGCTATAGCAGATGTGTTATCATACCAGAGAGTTGGAGGAGTCTTGAGAAAAATATGCAGATCACATAGAAGCTGTCTCAACCAAGCAAGTTAAGCTACAATGTTAGCTAAAGCCATGTATTCAACCTCTATTGAGGACCTTGCCACTATAGGTTGCTTCTTAGCACACCAAGAGATGGGATTTAAACCAAGAAAACTAACATAACTAGTAGTGCATCATCTGTCGAAAGGATCCCTAGCCTAATCCGTATCAGTAAAGTGTTTGAGATGTATCTTAAAATACGTTTAATAGTAGCAAGTGTGTTGTAGTGGAAGTATGCATGAATTGGCAGACTTTGTTGACTATAAAAGCAATGTTTGGCCTAGTAAAAGTCAAGTACTGAAGAGCACCAACTAAGCTTATGTACACTGTTGTCAAATAAGGGTGACCCAATGTGGGTTGATAAATAAGTTTTTATGCAGCAAGGTGAGATGCAATGTTTTGCTAGACTCATTCTAGCCTTTAGAAGAAGATCTTGAGCATGCTTTTGTTGATTAAAAAAAATACCTTGATCAACACATTGAAGTTCAAGTCCCAAAAAGTACTTCAACTTTCCCAAATCAGTCATATCAAACTCTTGTTTCAACACAGAGATACGATGCTTTACATAGGCAGAATCTATTCCTGTTAGGGCAATGTTATCAACATATCATAGAATATATGTCACGGAGTTACTAGTAGTTCTAATAAATAAAGATGGATCTGATGAAGAGACCAAGAAGCCCAAGGTCCTCAGATGTGTGGTGAATCTCTCAAAGCACGCCCTTGGTGTCTGTTTTAAACCATTGAGAGGCTTGTTGAGTTTGCATACAAAGTTAGGAAATATAAAACCTAGAGGTTGACTCATATAAACCTCTTCTTGAAGCAGCACATGCAAGAAGGCATTCTTTACATCAAGTTGCCTTAAACTCCAACCGAGCTGTGGTGCCAAAGATAATATAACTCTAACAGTGGGAATTTTTACTACAGGGCTGAAAGTTTCCTCAAAATCAAGTCCAACTTCTTGATGACACCCCTTGGCAACAAGTATGGCTTTATGTCTAGCTATAGATCCATCTTGATTATATTTGATTCTGAAGACCCATTTGCTTCCTACAAGATTCCTATTTGGAGGCAATGGGACAAGAGACCAAGTATTTTGATTACGTAAGGCATTGAGTTCTTCATTCATAGCTCCAATCCAATGAGGACTTTTAGATGCTACTGAAAATGAGGTAGGTTCAGAGGAAGCTAGAGCAGATAAAGTGGATGCTTGAAAGGCTTTCTTCTTTGAAATACCAACTTTAGATCTGATTTTCATAGGATGTTAATTGACAGGTTGAGAAGGGTTATTCTCAACAATAGTGGGAGGTTGAGATAGGTTTAGATCAATAATAAGAGAATTAGATATATCAGGTAAGTTTTGTGCCAGTGGTCCAACCTGTAAAGAGTTAGAATCTATAGTGTTTGATGATTCAGCAGATGTACTATGATATGTAATAACAGAATCAGTAACATGAATAGGAGAAGATTCTAAACTATCAGAGGTATTAACTGAAGAGTTTGTAGCAGAAGGCAAGAAAGCTAAAATAAACCAGGTATTGTCATACTATTTTGGATTTTGAGAAGATGATGCACCAATGACTTATTAGTTAATGACATGTATGGGAACTTTGTTTCATCTAATATGACATGCCTAGAAGTATTAAATTTATCATGCTTTGGATCAAAACACAAATAACCTTTAAATTCTTGAGCATAACCTAGAAACACACAATTTACTGTTTTTTTATTAAAGCTTGTGAGCATTGTATGGCCTAAGGAAGGGATCGAAAGCACATCCAAAAACTTTGAGATGTCAATAATCTGGAAGTTTTCCATACAATTTTTCGTAAGGTGGCAAATTATTAAATGAAGCAGATGGCAATCTATTAATCAGAAAAGTAGAAGCAGAAAATGCAGAATACCATAATTCAAAGGGTAAAGAAACATGAAAAAGTATAGCAAGGGCTGTTTCTACAACATGCCTATACTTTCTTTTAGCAATACCATTTTGATGTGGAGTATATGGACAGGATTTCTGATGTATTATGCGATTATTTTGAAGAAAAAGTTTAAAGGCGGTGCTGGAGTACTCACCTCCACCATCTGTTCTTAACACTTTGAGTTTAGTAGAGAATTAATTTTTCGTATAGGCCTTAAATATTTGAAATATAGAGAAAACTTCAAACTTAGCTTTAAGAGGGAAGAGCCATACAAATTTGGAGAAGTTATCAACAAAAGACAAGTAGTATTTATAACCAGAACTTGATACAATGGGTGAAGGGACCCATACATCAGAATCAATAAGTTCTAAGAATGAATTTGATATAGAAGAAGAAAGATTAAATGACAATCTAGACATTTTACTATGTAAACATCCTTCACAGATACAAGAATTAGAAGTAGGACTATGAGGTAAGTGTGCTCTATCAAGAATTTGCTTTACAATAATGTTTGATGCATGTCCAAGCCTAGCATGGCAAGTTGTGTCTGAAAACTTTGTTCCCAAATAAGTCATTGGTGCAAAAGAAGATTTTGGAGCTGAAATGGTAAAAGGAATAGGATACAACCAATTTTCACTTAGGCCTTAATACATGATTGTCCCCTTAGTTTTATCCTGGATAATGAAGAAATTAGCATAAAAATAAAGATACAATTGTTATCAAGGTATAATTGATAAACATATAGCAAGTTAGAAGAAATATTTAGCACATAGAGAATTTTAGACATATTAAATGAATTTGATTTGATAGATGATGAACCTGATCCAATGTAAGAAATAGGAAGGGTGTTACCATTCCCTACAACTATATTATCATCTCCATGATATTCAGATGAGAAGAAAAGGTTATTGATATATGGTGAAATGTGTGAATTACAGCCAGAATCTGTGAGCCATGTTTGAGAATGAGAGTTGGTTGAATCTACTAAATGTTGAGATGTTATGGTTGCCATAGAAGCAAGCTGAGCAAGTGGATGTTGGCCTTAGTATGAATAGTTCATACGATGATGATATTCAGATGAGAAGAAAAGGTTATTGATATATGGTGAAATGTGTGAATTACAGCCAGAATCTGTGAGCCAGGTTTGAGAATGAGAGTTGGTTGAATCTGCTAAAGGTTGAGATGTTATGGTTGCCATAGCAGCAAGCTGAGCAAGTGGATGTTTGCCTTAGTATGAATAGTTCATACGATGATAACAATCAATAACACTGTGCCCATGCCTTTGACAGATCTGACAAATAATTCTTGAACCTGGATTATTGCCATTACTGAACTGGCCATTTGATCTACGAGGATTACCAAGGATTGAGGGTGATTGGCCTCTTCCTCTTTGATTGTTACCTCCACATTGAAAGAATCTTCCACCTCCTCTAATTGACCACCTCTACCAAAATTGTTGTTCTGTGTTGCATAAAAGGATGTGGTTTGAATCAGATTATCATGCTATTTTGTTTGAGAGATAATGAATCTCTCTTCTGACTTTAGTATGACATGCGATTTTTCCAATCCCATTGGTTCAACTCGTGCTTTAATAGTTGTCTTTAGAGTATTATACTCAGAAGGTAGCCCATTAATTAATAGTGTATATAAGCATATCTTCATCATCGAGATTGACAACAAATAATCTGTCTTTCATCTCTTTGATCCTCAGTATATAAGAATCAATGTCTTCATTAGCTTTCTTTTGAATACTCTAAATATCAGATTTAAGTTACAAGATGTTGGATCTTGATACTGATGAAAATCTCTTTTCTATAGAGCTTCAAACATTCATGGATGTCTTTCATACAACAACATAAGAAAGGCCCATAGGGGTGAGGGTGGCATTTATGAGGGTCATCAAAGCTTGGTCTTGAGCAATCCAATGACCATGCTTCGGGTTGACAATATCTTTATCTTTGCCATTCTTGATTATAGCTTCGGGACATTTAAGAGTTCCATCAACATAACCAAAGATAGAATGGGCTTTGAGAATTGAAGTAATATGATACTTCCAGAGTATGAAATTTGTGGAGTGTAATTTGATAGTAATCAGATTGCATATATTTGAGAGAAGAAAAATAGGAGAATGAGCATGCGCGGGATCTTTAGATGCCATGATGGACATTTGTCACTACAAAGGCTTTGCTACCATGTGGAAATATCACTGTTGAAGTTTACTGATATTATGCAGAAATGAAATTAGTAAGAGAAGAAGAAAAATTGAGAAGAAGGAAGCAAGAAGATGAAGAAAGAGATATAGGCTTGAAAGATAGCCTTCCATAACCTTCTCATTAAGCTCACCAAAGTTATTTATACAAGTCTAACTAATAAGAGATAAAGGATAGTTAGCAAACAACTTTACTAAGTACAACACAGTGAGCTAAAAGAGTACAACTATAAAGCATAAAATGCTATTAACGGTTTAACTTAAAGCTACTCTCATTTAAATGTTAGCATATACTTTTTTGTAAACCGCCTAATATTTCCGTCTCTAAATCACATCAAATTTAAAAGATACATTCTTCGAACCAATTATTTGAACTATTAGATAGTTTGAAATATTGTCATTATGGTATATTCCCCTCTGTCAAGTCCCAAACTGTTAACTAATTTATTCTACTTAAAAGGGTCAAAAGTCATTAATATGTACCTGCATCCTTTTGTAAAATAGTTATTAGTATTTTGTCTACATTCATAGGCTAAAATTTCACACACACATATATCAAAACTCCGGCCAGTTGTATCAAGTGGCACTAAAGTTTGTTTTATTTTCAGGCACAAAGAAAACAAAAAACTCACAAATATTATCTCAATTGAATTGTTCAATTAATTGTTGCACTACTAAGATAATTAGGTTAAGCTTCTCTTTCTCTATTCTAAAGGATGTTAAAAAAGTCAACCTAATTATAATTTATATGTCTTTAATCATTCCTGGCATATGTAAAACCTTTTTGTGAAAGCATAGGTAATTAGATTGATCACTTTGTTGCTTCTGACCAGTTATCCTAATTTTATTTAATATTGTAATATATCAGGGCTAATAATAGAGACTATATGTCTTAGTAGTCTATATGAAAAGGGAAGCGATTTAAATAGAAATAATAATTTTCTTAATATCAACATATATTCTGCAATAAAAGAGAGAGATAAGTATAGTACTGTGACTACACTTATGATTTTCATCGTTTTAGTTCTTTTACGTGCTGTGATACGACATAAACTGTAAGTCGGTGCTTAAAACCGCACGGTGTACACCAAGGATCTCAGCAAACACACAAAACTTCACTGGGGAAGCATTATTATGTGTGGTACAAAACATAGTAATCAGGGTAGTTTCTTACGGTAATAATTTAATTAAACAAAATACATAGTTATTGGCTAAAAAAGCAGCTCACAATTGATTTTTTTAATTAGTTAAAAGTAAGGTGATTAAAAGAGATGGTGATGCTTCTTTCCATGAGCCTCTTCCTCTTCCTCTTCCTTCTTAGCCTCTTTCTTTTCGTGATGCTCATGGAAAGCAAACCCTCCTGCTCCTACTGCAACTGCTGCTGCTACTTCTTCTTGTATCTTGTGCCTATGTCCATGTTCTGGGTCTTTCTTCACCTCGTGTTTCTCGTGCTGCAAATGTTTAATTAAGAAAAATTAATTGTTTTTGTTTCGATCAAAATATTAATAACATGATAACAATAAATGATTCTCCATTGGTATTGTGACATAGAGATTGTTTATTAATTATCTTGACTGAATACCTAGCTAAAAACGGAATTGAAATTAGCTTCTCGAGTTGTTACTGGATCAGCCGGAATTAAATCACTAATGAGAATTTAAAACATGGACTGGATAATAGAGTAGTAAATTAGAAAATTAGATATTGCTTGAAGGATTGATTGATAACAATATATCTTTATCAAACACGATTAAAAACACGAAAATTTTACAAAAAGAAAGATCAGGACAAGAAAAAGTCAACTTATTGCTATAAATGGAGTAAATAAAATTAACTTCCTTTTACCAAAGCAAAAGCTCCGGCTGCAGCCACACCGACCTCGCCGAGGTGTTCGAGATGCTTGTTGTGTTTTTTCTCCTTCTTGTGATCGACAACGGTGTTCTCTTCATCTTTGTTGTGGTGGAAGAGGTGGTGGTGTTGCTTCTCTTCTGCCATTTTGTGTTGAGACGTTGAATGAGTAGTGAGTTCTTTCTTAGAGATGTGGGGTTGATTTTATAAATGTTTGATACCAATTAAAAAATGGCTCGTGGATTTTTTAGATGATTATTGGTTGGATTATTACCTTCACCAGCTTCTATTATCACTCTCAATATTTTTTTAGTTTCCTTTCTGTCAATCGAGCAGGAGATTTAATTTTTTTCTAACTATCTTAAATTTGACATTACTTCCTTACTTTTGGGGTTGATTTTTTAGAATTAAAGTACTATTGCAGATTATGTTGCTAATGTTGATCTAAAATTAAAAATGATAGATTAGTGGGATATTCATGTTTATATATATATATATATATATATATATTTTTTTTTTTTTTTTTAAATCGGCCAAAACCGATTTGGCCTGAACCTAGTTATTTGCAACTTTTGAACCATTGGTCTGAATGAATCGGCCTGAACTGCTGTTAACTAAACCACATTGAACCAGTCAAAACCACTCATTGAATCGGTCTAAATCTATACATTACCTGAACTGTTGCTCCTACTTCTGATCGGACTATCTTCTGAATATGTATGAACTACTGGCTTCTTTACATGCCATTATGGGTCATTTTATGAACAACTATCTGGTAAATCCTGAAAAAGAATCTCACGTCAGTCTAGTGTAGATTCCTCAGATATCAATTCAAGTCTGTGATCGATCAATATTGTTCCATATGTTGTTACCAATATTGTTCTATTTTTGTGACTGATCTTGTGTATATCATCAAACAAGTTCTCTCTAACTCTGGAATTCAATCAATTACTAATTTGCCTACTGTATCAGGTACTTCCTTTCGATTTCTTGATTCTGATTTTTTCAATCAAATGACTCCTGACTCAACTATATTTCTGACAAAATAGGTTGGTTGTTCTCTATACCTCCCATTTGGTTGATGGCTCACAGAGCTTGCAATTAGTGAACTAAAAAAATCAGGGTCATGCTCATTGGGTGGCTGTAAAAAAGTTTTAAGATATTTGTAGAAAATAATGACTCATATATACTTATTTATAAATGAGTTAATAACCTAGATGGTTATTGGGCAAATAGATGCTAATCTTGCAAGATGGATTGGTGATATGATAACTTTCTATTAGCGTGTGGTGCAATATCATGTAAAATTGCATGTAAATCACTTTTATCTTCTTCAACTATACAAGCTAAAACTGTTGCATTTTTTGAGGTTCAAGCTCATGTTATTTGATTCAAAATTTTCATGTCCATTGATTTGGTTAATTTCATCTATAAAGGAATAAGAATCTATTGCGATAATGAGTGCAACGAGTTTTTGAGGTTCACACTGCTAATTATATAGATCTTCTTAAAGCAAGGAAATGGTTCACTGCCTATTGTGATGTTAAAATTAGGAACGTTAGCTCAACCTCCTTGCGGGGGGATCCTTGGCATCCTTTTGAGTCTTCTTTGGCACAGGTATTGAAGAAATCTTTCCATCAACACATGCTAGGATCTCAATGCATGTCAGGGTGAATAAAAATATCCTCATGGAAATCAAGAATGTTGCCTGATCCTCTCTTGATAAGCCTCAATGTTGTCAGAATGACAAATGGATTAGGAAGGCTGCTCTTGATGATGACTTCTCTGTTAACTCAACCTATTCTTTTCTTAAAGACCAAGGAGAGGAACTTGCTTGGATCAAACTAATTTTGGCATGGCTGCATCTTAGACACGACTTTAGTTCTTGGTTAGCTTTCAAAGACCAAGAATAAGCTTTTCTCTTAGAGAGTAACTCAAGACACTGAGTGCGTGTTATGAACTGATCATCATGAATCACGGAATCATCTTCTCACATCTTGCTCCTTTTCTCAGGCCTTCTGGAAGTCCATGTGCCAAGCCTGAAGGTGCATGGAAGGTGCTCAATAGATCCATTGAAATAGAGGACTTAACCCCTGTGATTTTGAGCAATACAATGAATGTGTGGGTATCTTGATATCATATGAGCATGTAATGTGACCTTTTGCTTGAACTTTCAATATAACAATTATTGAAGTAATATTGAATTGCTCATTGTAGGTTAAAGAGATCCTTCTCTTTAGAAGTGATGCTTTGGTTTAGAAGCATCGTTATAATTTCAGTTTTGAAGTGTGATAATACTTACGCTTTTAGAAGTATTAGCTAAGGGTCAAGCATGTTTTGATCACATAAAGTAGGATACATTTTATGTTGATTAATACTGGTAGCCATGGAAAATCTTGTGTAGATGAATGGTGCATCAACTTCTATGATTCGATATATTAGTGTTATTATTAAACATGATTAAGTTTGAGTAATTTTGTATACTTTGACCATTTATTTTGTGACCACTAAAGTTGAGTTAAACCTGATAATCAGTTAAAAAAATATGAATTTCATAATTACACGGTCAATCTCGTCCAAGTTGGAGAATGTTAGAATTTTTTATGTGTGGGTGGGCTGCCGTTCATTTGTTAATTTGATTTTGTGGAATTGGTTGAATGTTTGTCCATAGTACGTGGTTGATAAAGTCCAATATTACATAAGTTGGACCTAGTTCCATCTCATATTTTTATTTACAAAAATTGTAATGTATAGTCTCTTTTAAAGTTTTACAAGTAAGAATGACTCTTTATATATTCAATATGCAAGAATGATCATTTTTAAAGTTTTGTATTTTTTGAATTTGGTATTTCACCTACTATATAATATTAGTTACATGGCTATATTTACATCTAATACTTTTCAATGATCATTTTTGTCTATTATTTCTATAATATAGTCATTCTTGACAAAAACATCTTAATTTAGTGATGTGATTGAATAGGGGTATATGGTGAGTCACTAGTGGGCTCAATGAGATGACCCAAGATTAAAGGAAGATATGAAGCGCAAGACATCATGCCTGCGCCTAATATCTTCATAATGGTTGCAAATCTAAGTATACGTCGTTCAGTGATTCGGTTTTTTGATAACGGTGTTCTTGAATCGGTATGATATACAGTTCTAACATTCTTCCTTTCATATTTTCCAAGATCCAACATAGCATCAATGTTAACTCTTAGTTGTACGTGATTTCTATTATATTTCACATTAACAAGTAACAACTAATTTAGCCTAATAAAGTTTTCTTTTATTCATAACAACATTGGCCGAATAAAAAATCAAAGAAAATGGGTAAATAAATAAGAAATTTCTTAGCACGATGGAACATAAGAAGGAACATATTATCAAATTATACTCTTTTACATTTTTTCTATCAAGTATAAATATGTAATTGAATTTGTTGAAGGTTGCTCAAGAGTCTGATCAACATCCTTCAGATGTATTTACTATTAAAAATTAAATAGGAATATAAATTTAATAATTATTCTTTAAGCAAAAGTGATGGAGATTGACTTGTATATGCTGAAATTTTTTTTGTCAATTAATGTCATGCATCACATATAGATTTATGTTCTGTAAATTTTAATTACACTCATACGTGCACAAATCTATTGGAATATAAAATAATAAATTATGAGGTCAAATCCACAAGGATTACTAAATTAAGAAAGTCTAATTTAATCTACGAGAATTGAAATTCTCAACTAGTTTGAATGGAAATAAATTTTAATATTGAAATCAAGGAAATAAAATAAAGTAAACAAAAAGTTTTTCACGATAAATTAATGGGAAAAAATGAGTCTAAGACCTAATGCTATGTATAAAGCGCTAAGGGTGATTTGGTAGGGAGGTCTACATGGGACTTCAGTGGATCTACCCTCTCCTAGTGAACATATAACGTCAGGAAGAAAAGTCTCTCGATGAGAAGCTATAAACTCAGTTTGGGTCCTAACTAAAGGGATTGTAGGTTTGAATCGGGTTTCCTCATTTTTCATCATTCAAACAACCAATAAAAGAAAAAATACAAAGAAGAGAAGAAACTTATAGAAGCAAGAACAATGAGTGAGAAGAAATGAAGAAAGAATGAAGCCTAAATAGGCCGCGGAAGCCAAAGGCTTTAAAAATGGATTTGAAAAGTTTAGCAACGGGGAGATGAAGAGACGTTCGAGAAAGGGTACGACTGACAGAAGAGACGCTTGAGGAAAGGCACGACTGACAAGGCATAACCTACTGACCAAAAAGTGAGCTGCTGCAATTACTGACAAATAAAAGAATGACAGTTGGCAAAAAAGTGGTGTATCCTGCCAAAATCAGAGGATGAACATTGCACCATGCATTCCCGAGAACAGGAAGATGAATCAACCGAGAAAATTGATGACCACTACTGACAATGGGTAAAACGAGGAGCTGCCACGAGGGCAAATGCTCATCAAAAGGCGTGATGTGACCAAAAGGGTAGGATGTGATGAGGAGTGTGCAATGATTGCATACCTCTTTCATGATATTGCATATTGGTTCTACTATGTGACACCAAATGCAATAGGGGTAAATGAACGGATGCGAATTTTTTACTCGGCCATGTAAACAGAACAAGACCAACCAGGAGGGAGCATGCAGATTGTCACTATGGCAGAACGGAAAAGATCAGCCAAGATCGTTGATTTCAACGTATGATGTATTTTAATATGGTTGTTTATATTGATAAACTCAATCTCATAATGATACTCAATCCTGGAAGAATATTATATTTAATCTAGTTTATGGTGGGATGTGGTTAAATTCTAATTGGGAGCCTATAAATATATGTCAATTGTAAACTCAAGGCAATTCAATACAATGAGAGTAATTACTCTCATTATTCTAAAAAAAATTCTCTCTAATTTATTTGAATTATTGGGTGTGGAGGGTTTTTCCTTTATAGTGAACTTGGTGCATTCAAGACTCTATCCATGAGAAGGAGTCAAGGATTGAAGATATGAGTCACCAAATGACACGGAGTAACATCCCAATTGGTACACACGAACTATGTCTTTCCCGCTGGATGGCAGGGTGGCTCCAAGAACATCTGAGACCTAAGGCAGAAAGTTTAAAAGATATCTCAATTACTAATTCTAATTAAAACCTTGTATAAAATTTCAATTTAGCTCTTTTAATCCTAATTCATGTCTAGTTTTGTCATTTTGATTCAAAATTTCACTCTAGTTATTTACATAGCTTTACTACAATAAGCAGAACGAGACTATATTTGGAGAACTATAACTTAGATTACACGTTATCTAGAAGTATAACATACTGAAAAAAGAAAAGAAAGGAAACTATTACTACCCTTTCATACAAACAATATACATATACAATATTTTCAACAAATACATTTTTGAGCATCATACATAAAAAGCACTCTATTTTTTGTTAAAAGAGTTTTTAAATTTAGAATAACCATACCAGTTGTCCTAAGTCTTTGTATATTTTCATATATGGTTCAAGTTAAAATAAGTCAAACTTTGAATAAAAGTAACATAAAGTGACGTGATAATAATTTAATTAACAATCACGTGACCTCAATAGGAGAAGCTCAAAATCCTCAATCTCCTAAATTTGTCGAAGAAAAT